>LPNX011053253.1:25656-84341 GCA_001517045.1 Pseudotsuga menziesii
CCAAAAAAATATAGAAGTTTAATAATTACAAATTATTTGTTTTTTTAACAGAAATTGGAAATTTTTTTATATTAATAAAAGAAGAACCATATACAGAAGAGATTCAAGTTTCAACTTTATAAAAGCAGATACTAAGTAGTTCTCTAGAGGCCCATCATAAAGAAAAACAACTTCAAAAATTGTTCTGTTGAACTTTGAGAATCTTATCCTACTACCTCTAGTAGAGTAGATTCTTACATATTGATTACATATAAGAAGGAAAACATACATTTAACAAAAACAAATAGTAATACCAACACATCAATCTTGAGAAACATCTAGTAGTACCACAACTTCTAGAAAAACTTCTACATTTTGGAGTGTCGAGGAAAGACCCTCCATAGGGGATGCATGGTTGTGTTGGTTCATGTTCCTTGTAGAGTCATTCCATTCTACTAGTACTCTAGATTCATATCTTCATGCATTGTATCTACAACACCTTTAAGCTGAGAGAAGCGTTAATCTGCTTGCTCCTCCTTCTCTCTGCAGAATTCCTGCATCAAGCTCCTCATGCCCACCAGGAAATTGTGCATTCCGCTGAATTTTTCTACATGAGATTGTTCTATCCTCGTCATCATCCTCCTTATATATTCCACCTCGCCTACCAAAACATGAGTGTTTGTTTCCACGTCCTCTTGCCTTGTGTTAACACATGGAATCTCCTTTTTAGTGTAATGATGCTCCTCAAGAATCACATAGGCCACCTCATGCTCGTAGAGGATCATTTTCTTGTATTCAACCATGTATTATTTTACATATTGGAAGGAACCAGGCTTTGGATCTTTGGGAAGAAGAATATGATTCTAAGCAGGATAAGAACAAAGGCATTCTCATCACAATAAAGTGTAGACCTCATACACCATCTTATCGACTTCTCAAAACTTCGATGAGAAGTGGGAGTCGACTTGTGCAAAATTTCAAGAAAGGCGCTCACATTAAAGTCAATCACATGGCCCTGAACCTTGATGATTATGTCGATTAAAATCAAGGCGTGAGTAAATGAGACTCCTTTAAAGCATGTGATTATGCCAAACTTCTTCCACCCTGTTCTTGGAGCCATTATTATGAGCCAATCCAAAGCCTTAGAAATCCTATTAAATTCGACTAGGGAGCTGAGGTCCTCATGTTTCTTCTTTATACAATAACAAAACTTACCTAACTTAGAAAGCCTACTGTACACTTACACTTTTGGAGCAGTTGTCGATCACTGTCTCTCCCTCTAACAACCTACATCCTATATTTTCCAAGTGATCATCTTTAGCATTACTATGTTGATTGCTATGAAACAAATTGAGGTTAGAGAGGTTATCTACATGAGCCAAAATTCTCCTCTGCACCTTTCCAATTCCAACTTATGTGCTTACCTACAACTTCCTCATCCGATGGATAACTATGTTATCAAACTAGAAAGTGTTCATAAACTACAAACTAAGTCGAGAAGATAAACAAATTTTCCACATATAGAGTGGTATTATACACCAAGAATCCAATTTGTTGGATTTAAAAGGTCATTTCAAATCTCTAATGAGACAAGTAATCGAGTTTCAAATAAAACTATATTTATCAACTAAAAAGAATTCAAACTTCACTTAGGTTTCATCCATGGAATGTAAGAGGCCAAGAAGCCGTTTTTCCAAAATTGAAACCCAACATCATGGCTAAACATAAATATGACAACCGATACTTGATTGTTGCGCATACCTTGTATACGTAGCAAGAGAAATATGTTCACACAAATCATAGGCAGGTTCACTCCATCATTTGTTTCTCATGCACATAAAAAGAAATGGTGTTAGATTAGGAAGCGTAAGCAAAGCAAAACAATGTTTTAAAATGTGAACCTAGGCTTTCTACTTACCAATTTACTGAGCAATTGAATGCTCTGGAGGAAGCATAAACCTCCTTAATCTTCAAATATTTAAGTCGGGTATGCCAGAATATTAATCTTTGAATCAAATTCCATTCCAAACTTAAGTCCTGGAAATTGCTAGCTTGTGTAGTCGAAGAAAAACAAGGTAAGATAACCACTCGAATCTTCATTAACCTGCATACAAGTTTACCCACTATTATGTTTCCTAAACTAAGATTTTGAAGACTAAAACTTTAAACCTCGAAAGGGGTAAATACTTACAGTTTTTAAATAAAAAACTATGACATGAGGAAGGTCAAAGGTTAGAAATAGTTTCACTATAATAAGAACTGCAATGGGATCCTGAGGTTATTTCTTGTCCAATTTGAGAATTCAAATAAAAATGAACTGTGTAATAAAACGAGTGTCTTTACCTTTCCTCCTCCTCCT
Source organism: Pseudotsuga menziesii (assembly GCA_001517045.1). NCBI lineage: Eukaryota > Viridiplantae > Streptophyta > Pinopsida > Pinales > Pinaceae > Pseudotsuga > Pseudotsuga menziesii. The sequence continues at coordinate 27,995 of LPNX011053253.1, forward strand.
TTTCACCTATAGCACACAAGACATGGATGGGAAGCCTTTTATGTAGCACAAAAATGAAGCATAAAACTGGTAGAAACCAAGAACCCATATCGTGTAACTGTTCAAGGGTACTGAGGGTTCTTCTTCATCAACGATTACTCCATTACAACACCCTGTGTAAAAAAACGTGCTTGTTTAGCTTTAAAACCTTGATAAAATTTGTATGTAAAAACTGTAATGAATAATGTAGATTACATCGAAAAAATGATAACTTCCTCTTAACTGAAGAGAGCCCCATCACGAACAGTAGAATGCAGAAGCCAAACCATTAAACGTTCCACACAAAGCTAAAACAACACTTTTGTCATAGTTGTGGGTGTATAGAGGGATAAACACTAGTTATATTTAAATTGTGTAATTTTCAACAAACTACACAATATGGAAAATAATAAATCACAATTAGGTGGTTTAATTGACAATTAGTTATCAGGGTTTTCCATGGTACTATTTACTGTCAGGTATTTTTATTAAAGTTGTATCTCATTACTGTTATATATATATATATTGTTCTAGACAATTTTTGTTTTGTAGTCAATCCAAATATTTTATTGATACTCACAGCGTCGTTATGCATGCATATAATGCTCGGAATCTTATTTTGTGATCACAACACTTGGCACTATTAAAAGCATTATGTGTTTTCATGATGGGATGGAGCTATTCCTTTCCACTATTTAATGAAAAATCATATCATTCATTCCCAACACTCGAAGCAATGTAAAACAATCAAGATCTAATTTTATGGCCATCGTTAGTTATTATTCACAATGCATGCACTAGAAAAATAAAGGATGGTCATTAAGAGGGTTTTGGAAATCAAGAGATGGATGAACAACTTAAAGATGTGGAAAGCAAATCAATACTCTTCCTATTTGGTTTCCTTTTCCATTTCAATTTATGATAATTTATGATTCTTTAAATAGATTTTACCTATATACTAAACAACATAGTGTACATGGAAGTTATCCAACAATATGAAGTCCTTTTACTGTAGATATGACCTGAATTCTTCTATCCTTTAATATTTAGATATGGTTCTAGAGTAGTTAGGTCATTTGCCATATATTAAATGAACTTCAAATGGATATAAGAAATGAGGCTTCTGTGATGCATTCTGCACTTCCTATTTTTGTTCAACTTATAAGAAAGATTGATAAATATGTTAAGACCTATGATGGCCTTATTATTGGGAGAATGAGATCCTCAACTTTTCAGCTCATATCAATCATGTTATATGTTTTTTAATATTTTTAGCATCATAGATATCAACAGTCTGCTGTTATTTATTTCATTATTGATCCCTACAAATGATGTTTGAAGCACATGAATAAGCTTGGTACTTCTGCAAGTATTGTAGAGACTTCAGGGGTACTAGCCCAATGAAAGATCACATGTCTTATAGGCAGGAGATTGGTTGTTCGATTCCTTCGTACCCTATCTACAAAAATCAGTGAATATTTGCATATAAAATGACTAAATTAGTGACAAAAAATTGGGAGATAAGTGACCAGCAAATGGGATATAAGCGACCATACAAATGACCAAATGACAGTTTTGGTGGCTAATTTTCGATCTCTTATCACCAAACATATGACCGAATTAATGACCAAATATGTGGCCAAATTAATGACCATCCGACAAGTTACAAATGACCAAACTATATATGAACACATTTTTGGTCGAGTGATAAGAGACCGAAAATTAGCCACCGGTGATCACCTAATCAAAAGTGGTCATTTATAGGCATATTTTGTCAATTATCTCTCATTATGTACTAGTGTAGGAAATGGGATGTTGATATCTTGAGGAATGACTAGGTGAAGGGAGTCACATCCCATAGGTAGTGGAGAAATACATGAAAGTAGTAATCAAAAGTATTGTGGTTTCACAGAAAAGGAGTTCCGTGAATGATTGCTTGAAAATTGAAGGTAGTGATCCTTTTGAAAGTTGTAAAAACATGCATGTATTATGCATCGAGGACGATGCATGGTTTAAGAGGGAGGGGATGTAATATCCCATGTGTTAATCCCCGGACACATGTAATTTGTAATTGTTTATTATTGTGGAACATGGTGCTGGAAAAAGGGTCTTTAAGGACCTATAGACATTATTATTATTTTGTAAACAATTAATTAATGAAAACAATTGGCACATCAGGGACCACTAAAAGAGTATGGGAGGCCTAGATCCATAATGTGAGGGGGAATGGTGACATTCCTAGCACTTTAGAACCTATTTGGTTGATCTTGGTCCATATTTATGCCTTGGTGGCTTTATTAGTTGATGATCACCCAAACATTGTACAAGAGACCCAACTTTGATTAATTTAGCCTATGTTGGTATTATTGAGCCTAATTAATGATTTAGTGGGCCTCTGTGGTGTTTGGGTGGGTGCCACTTGTTTATTAATCCCATTTGGTGGTTTTGTAACTCTTTTTTGGAGGTTACACTTGGTTTTGTAACTCCCATTTTCCCAAGTGTTCCCTCACTAGCTATTTTTATCCTTAACACCTCAAAAGTTGTGTAAATAATTATGTAACTCCTTGTGTAAATACTTTTGTAAGTACTTGTGTAATGCCCCCCCTTTCTATTTTGGGAAGATTCATTGGCTTTTGTGACACCTTGCCTCACTAATTTTGATTCCTCTTCGTGGATGACGTGTCCACACATGAATTTGAGTGGGGTGGAGTGGCTTGGAGTCACTCTCCTTGAAATTCGAATTGCTTGGGTTGGATTAGATTTAACCTCTTGTGGTTGAATTACCCACTTTGGATTGACTCAAGTTGGATTACCCTGGTTTGGTTTGAACCCATTAAGTTAGAATTAACTTCTTTGGTCTATAAGTCCATGTTTGATATCCTTGGGTTGAGGTTGTTTTTCATGGTTCTTTTTTATGGTTGTTGATCATGGTTGTTCATACCTTTGATGGTGAGATCTTGGGAAATCATGAATGCTTTACTATGTGAATTAACTTTATGCTTGAAGCATTGTGATCTTGTATGTTGTTTGCAGCAATCCCAGAAAACTCTGGTGTAGTTCCTTAGTTTCCACTACTTGGCTCTGTCTTGGATTTGCACATAAATCTTGATGGTGAATGGTGATATCTCGATGGCCCAAGGGGTCTGGATTACCATTGCACCTGGTAGTGGGGTGGAAGAGGAAGTATGTGGTGAGGAATAGAGTTTTGGATTCTCAAACTAATACTTGAGATATTCTTGAGTGCACCTCTGTTGTGTATCTATGAACTCAACTCGAGGGTGGCCTACCAAAGTGATATTTGTCTTGGCAGTGCCAAAGGCTGGGTGGAATGTGGTCTAGATGATGCTAGTTATGCATTAATAAGATAAGTGATTTATCTGATGTTTATTTAATTTACTTGGCTCTCATCTGACTTATTTATAGATGGACATGAAATGTTTGATGAAACATATGAGTTAGTTGTGGAAGAAATTTCTCACAAAGTTCAATATATTTATGCAAGTAAATTTTATGAAGGAATTGGAAACTAGTTTTTGGGATTTTTTGCAGAAATTGTTTGAGGAAATAATTCTTTGGTACCTCTACTATAGAACCAGGATATTTATGCCCCTATTCATTATATAATATGTATTTTGATGGTACAGTAACTTGGAATGGTTTAAGACACTTCTCTATGATGCTTCTACCTTTTATTCGGAAACTAGTTCTTTGATCAGACTGTTGGCATAGTTTGGAGAATTATCACTTGAAGTGTTTGTAAAAATGTTTGAGTGTTAATTTTATGATTATGTCTGATAAATAATTTTGAAATGTGTGTGATAATGTGAGGAGAAATCTTCTTGGTATTGTTGGGGAAATTCCTACCGAAATTATAGATCAATTTCTGATTTCTAGCTCCTTCAATGGAATTGTTTTGAGTAGATTTATGACTTTGAATATGAATTGTTTGAAAAAATGTTAAAATTAGATATAACTATTTTATGACTGATAAAAAATATTATTCATAGTTTGAATTGCATTTGAATTATTCTATGAGTTGTGGATTTAATTATTCTAGTGAGTCGTAGAATTACTAGTCAATCTGGATGAGTAGAATTAACTCATTTTCTGAGTTGTTTAATGGACTGTATATGGGTGGAAAGCTACAGAAATATGGCTATAAGTGACCCCTAATATAATTTCCATGAGATACAATAGTCATATATTTCGCTTTATTTTCCATTTGGAAAGTTAAATTGAAACTAGGTACATTGCGGTGAAATTGGTAAATAGTTTTTTGATTTGGATCTATGTTTTTGGTAAAATATAAATGCACATACACATACTATGTTATTGGTGGTTTAATTGTATTGTATAATTATATTTTCCAAATCTTTACCTTCACCTCTATGTTCCTTGAAACTGGGTACAATTGGTTTGATTGAATTCCTGGCAGTGTTTATTAACAAGTTGTACTAATTGAACTTGAAATATTCTTCGTTTATGTACTCGGATCATATATGAAAAAGTACTTTAGTTTTTTGTACATGCTTTCTTAAATATGTGTATAATGGATTTAGTTTCACCTTTTGGTTTATTGGCATGGTTGTGTGTAGAATTTGTGCAAGACTAGTTATTAGTATTGAACGACTATAGTAACTAGTTCTCGTGGAATCATTTTCATAATTACTATGTTTAATTAATTGGAAAATGGTAAATAGGCCTGATTTGTATGGTATTAGGTTTTTATTAGCCATTGGAATTGATAAAAAATGGTTAAGTGATAAATAAATGAAATTATATTATGTACAATCAATTGTGCACTAATCGTCGTTAAGTATCGTAATGAGAACACTAATTACTAGTTAATCATGCTTAAGAGTAAATGGACTTTAGAGGTGGAATTCATCTTTGAATTGGATTGGAATGGACATGTGATGTTGCTAGAAGGTGTTAGTAATCCTTCCCAACCCTTATTAGATGTTGGAATAGTTATTGAATTTATTTTAACTTATTGGTAATTAAAGGAACTTTGTCGTGATTAAATCCTTCATAATGAAATTTAATATTTGTTTAACTAATTTGATGTGCTAAAATGATCTAATTAGCCTTCGAGAGATAATTATATGTCCCTCATACCCTTTGATATCCATGGGGGGCATTATAAGATCATCTTCTGCAACATGAGTGTGTGAATACTTGACCATATTATGCAACATCAGTATGTGAATAATGGATCATCTCTTGCACCATCAGTATGTGAATATTGGATCATCTCTTGCAACATCAGTGTGTGAATACTGGATCATATTTTGCAACATCAGTATGTGAATACTGGATCATCTATTGCACCATCAGTATGTGCATACTAGATCATCTCTTGTAACATTAGTATGTGAATACTGAATCATCATCTACAACATTAGTGTGTGAATATTGAACCATCTTCTGCAACATCGATATGTGAATATTGAATCATCTTCTACAACATTAGTATGTGGGTACTTAATCATCTTCTGCAACATCAGTATGTGGCTACTGAATAATATTCTGCAACATCAGTCTGTGGAGAATCAATCATCTTCTACAACATCAGTATGTGGACACTAAATCATCTTCTGCAATCTCAGTATGTGAATATTAAATCATATTCCACCATATCAGTATGTGAATATGGAAGCATCTACCTGCAACATCAGTATATGATACTGAATCATCTTATGCAATATCAATATTTGAATACTCAATCATATTCTGCCATATTAGTAAGTAAATATTGAATCATCCCCTTGCAACATCATTATATAAATACTAAAATAGCAACAACAACATCATTAGCATGTTAGTGCTAAAACCTCATCATCAACAAATAACTGTTATATCGTTATTTGTAAAATCAGTAAAGAAATACTGAAACCACTTCATCAATCATAGGTATAAAAATATTGAAACTACCTCATCATCATCAGTATGGGAATATTGAAACACCTCATCAACATCAGTATAGAAATAACAAAACCACCTCTTTCCCTTTGGACATTTGGAGAAAAATCACGGTGGTTTCTTTAGTAGATCTACCCGGGCGTTTGTCTAACTTACTAACCCTTTCGAGCTAACACGCCTATTTAGAAAGATGGATCTCCCTGGGGACTAAACAAGCCTTGTATGTCTTACTAACCCTTTGGGAGCAAACAAGCCTATCCATATAGACTAATCCCCTTAGGATCAACATGCCTCATTTGACTTACTAACCCTTTTGGGCCAACAATCCTAGCTAGACATACTTGTTGAGGCCTGGAAATTCGCAGGCAACAACAGCAAGGGATTCTCCCCAGTCAACGTTCCCAACTAGCCCGTGACTATTTGGTGTAGGGAATCCATCCGGTTTGCGGTTCAGCTACCGTAGGTCATGTAACAAAACTAAAAAGGTTTTATCGGTTGCGGCCCAGTCCACCGTCTATATTTTTGTATTTTTTAGTTTTAAGTATGACATTCAAGTGCCTATCTAAAATGCAGATTGATTGAGAATGCAAGGAGTGTTCACAATGTGATGCACATGTTTTTACCCCTTGTCTTAGGCTCTCTTGTATCTAAGTCACACACACAACAAGAAATTAAAACTAACTACCTAACCTATCCCTAGGGAGCAAGATTGTCACTTATTAATGAGTAATGTATTTTGTGCATGCATTGTAATAAGAAATCATAGATAGCTGATACTTCTTTCAAACACATGAACATTTAAAGATATTTGCACAACCAGATAGCCAATTGTTTATGAACAACATTCATTACTCATCGTGGAAATTTCCATAAAATAAACCAGAGATCACTCATACAAGAACATAGGTTCAAAGAGTTAGAACGATCTCACAGTTAATGGACAAAAAGTTGAAAACAAAATAGTTCCTCTTCAACAAATCCATAGCATAACATTTGAACATTCCACCAAGCTTTCTCCAATAGGAAAATTGTAGTTATTTATTGCAAAAGGAAATAGTTCTTCTTACAATATGTCTTCACCAATTTAACTGGGAAAAAGTCCCTCTACTTGTCTAGATTCTCCATATTTATACAAAAGAACAAAACTGTTGGGCTGCCCATGAAATGACTCTTGGGCTTCCCAACTCTTCACCTCCCACGTCTTCTTTCATTAAGTGTTTACAAAATTTTCAAAATATTACAATAAAATGAATAAGATGCTCATGAGGAGGGTCCCGCTTGACTATTCAAAAATTTCTTCCATGCTGAAGCCTCTGAGGCAATAATTTCGAATTTAGAAGGTTCTAGGAAACGAATATTTATTTTGAATTTAGCAGCCTGGTTTCTTATGACTTCTATTCTGGCTGTGCTCAGGAGAAGTTGGTCTTCTAACAACTGCACACTAACCACAAAATGATCTACTTCATTCCTCAGGGTTTGTTCGTCTAAATATTTAATGTGTTGTATCCTTTTTTCATCTTCATGATACCTCCTTTGTAAAATTTCCAAAAATAGGATGTGTTTTGGAAAGGTATCCATTCTTTGCTTAGCCTCTACCTGGCATCGATTATAAGTGATCAGAAGTCTCCTGAAGAATTCTGCACAAGCCCCTTTTGTCTTCTTAACGGCCTTCTTGAATTCTTCAGCTGTGTTGATGGAAAACTCCAGTAAATCATAGTCTTGCCTTAGGGATTGTTGATCTTTTGAAGGTAGATCGGCAGGGGTTTCTTCACTCACTTCTAATCTCGCCATCCTTCCTGTCAGGAATTCTAAGATGTCCTGTGATCTGTCAACAAAATACGAAGACGTTTCCAGAATCTCTTCCAATTGACTGTCCACTTGCAAGACCTTGCACCTCTCTTCCTCTATGGCCACTTGCAGCTGGTGCATCTTGCTTCTCTATGCCATAACGTGCTCCTTGAAAGGCTGAAGACTGACCTGCGGTTCCTTGGCCTCTCCTAGAGCTGTTGTCAATGAGGTCATTTGTCCTTTGAGCTCTACATTCTGCCCCTAAGATTTCCTCTTAGATTCCTCCAAGTTAGCGTTCTGCAACTCCAACTCTCCTATCCTGCCTAGCAGCTGCTCCTTCTCTGCCCTCAACCCTTGACATTCTTGCTGCACTTTCTCTAGAATTTCTTGGGCAACCTCTATAGATCTCTTCTCTACTTGGAGGAACTGGAGCTCAGCTTGTGAAGACTTTATTTCTCATTGTATGTCTTCAAACTTTCTTTTCAACCTATTATTTTCCTCTCTTTCTTTTCTCAGGGTATCTTTGAGCTGGGAAGAGGACTTCTTTGACTATTCAAGATCAGTCATTATTCGATCTACATTGTCCTCGAAAGCATGGATCAATGCAGCCCCTGCTCTGATAGTGAACCTAGGGTCCTTGTCAGTCCCAAACACTACAGTTGTATCATTTATCATTTTACTAGACTGCCCCTAGTTTCGACCTTTTTGTCGGTCCTTTTTACTATCCTTTTCCTTTCCCTATCATAAAAGATAGTGTTGAAATTTGGTACCTCTTCCCCTTTCTTCTGTTCAAAAGGGATTAGCCTAAGGGTGGGGACCATAGCCTGTCTTGGTGTGTTGCCAGCAGATGCCTCAGGATCTTGAATATCAGGGTTTCCCAAGTCCTGAGCCTGACTATCTATTGTATCAGAAGTTGATTGCTCTGTCACTGTCTCTGTCAGCTTTAGCTTTTCTGCTTCCTGTTTTTTCAGCTCCTCATCCATCTTTCTTTTCTTTTCCTCTTCCTCGCTCTTGGAAGCTTCTTTTGCGTTTCTAGCTGCTTCTTGTGCAGCTCTTCTCTTTTCCTCCTCTTCTCCTTTGAGCCAGCCTTCGGCCTCTTGTGCTAGTCTCCTAGCCTCTTCATTTATTTTTCTAGTTTCTTCCTCGTCTGCCTTTGCTTGCTCATCCTGTCCTTTTCCACCTTTGGTGGTGATTTTCTTCTTAAATATTCTTCTTAAGGCTGTTATATTTTGTGCACTACAGAAAATGGATTCCTCTCTGTCCCAATGGCTAGTGTATTCAAAATGTGCATTCACCTCTTTGCAGTGCTCTGCCACCTTATTTTGGGAATCATTCCTGTGGAAACGCATTTCCCCAAAATGGAATTTCCCCAACTCTTCCATGAATTCGTCAGCTTTCTTCACCCTAGTAAACTTGTAGCTTCCCAACCTGAATGGCAAAGGAGGGTAAGCTACTTTCTTGTGTTCAAACAGAAAGCTCCCTATGCCATCTAAAAAGACTTGTCTAACTGCCTCTTTGTGGACTACATAGTCAGTGGCATACTTAGGCAGTAGTGAAGGTGCTCTAGAGCATCCAAACATTCTGAAATATAATCCATCCTCTGTCAGATAGTAGTCTGCGTATTCCTCAATCACCTGCAATACTTCCTCTGACATACAATTGCACTCCTTTAAGAAGATCAATGTATATAGTGGCATAATTAAGTGCTCACACACTTATCTATAGTGATTGTGGTATTTGTGGGCCCACAGCGGCTTGTATGTTGAGTAGACTGGTGTTCTTTCCTGGTCCCAGATACACCTCAGATTGGGGAAGGGTTGGTTGCACAGTATGAAATCTATCAATATAGAGCTCATGTAGAACTTTGATCTCTTATGGGACACCCCTCGTAGTGCTGAAACAATGCACGCTAAAAGGCTGTTGGACACAATGTTTTCCCAGTTGAACAATGTGCCCTATGTTGCAACAAAGAAAATTATAGGCACCCACTCCAATTTGAAGCTTTTACCATGGGCCCTCCCAAAAATATTGTTCAGCATCAGGGCAATGAACCTATAAGGGGTTCCTAGACTTGCAGTGTCATATTCCCCGGTCGGCCTAGTTCTAAAGTTCTTGCCGGGCATGAGCATCTTTTTCAGTGTCTCGACTAGGTCCATCCTAATGGCCTTCAGCCAGTCTTCAATTAGGTATACTTGTGCTTTTGGTAAGTGGTAGGCTAGTGCTACATAACCAGGGCTATAAGCAGCATATCCCTGTTTATCAACATTTTCCAAAATCATGGTGGTTACATCTGCCCTGGGAAGAATCCACCCAATCACTTCTGAGCATGGAAAGAGCTCAAGTCTAGTAGCGATTTTCATCAAGGAAGATCTTTCTATATTGGCATATATGGTTTCTTCTTCAAAACCTATGTCAGGTACTTCTTGGCGCATTATCAATCTGTAAATTCCCCCCCATTGATATTCGGGTTCCACACCAACTATGCATTTGGTGTCCTCGTAGGTGTATTTGACTCTAGTAACGATTTCGACTTCGGGTTCCTCTTCTACCACAGGGGCCTTCTTCTTCTGACATTTAGACATCTTGGATTCTGAGGAATTTTCCTGTCATGTACAGAAATTGCTTTTAGGTCCTGTTGTGTCATTTCCAGATAACATTCAAAATAGAGGAAACTGTATAATCATTTTACCTCATCTATGCTAAACATGAGTGTAGCTATGAAGAATAAACAACAAAGCTCAAAAAACCAAGTGTTCCCGTATAAAATTAATCTGCCCCAGGGCTAAAACTAGCTCTCAACCAACATTCGCAGAATTAACCTAGAAAAGCATGGCCTTTCTAAAACAATGACAATCCTCTTCCTAATGCTGAATAGAAAATAGTTTCAAAAACCCCCTCTCAGCGCTGTGGATTACAACGTTATGCGGTGCCTAATCTCAAGTGAGGATGCTGCAAGTGGTAGCGCACTTAGAAGATAAGGGGAAGCTAGCTTGCTGTAAAAATGCTCACTTCATGGTCTGAATAGGTAATGCAATTCTGAACCTAAAATGGGCCAGGGTTCATACTCGAGCTCGAACAGTCTCATCCTAAGTGGGAAGTAAAAAAAAAACATCACTGTCCTAGTTGGTGAAGATGAGGGTGGCCGAACTATGGAACCAACAACACGACCTCTTGGAAGAAAACCTTAAAAACGCCCCCCTAGACGGCCACACGCAGATTGGGGGAAGCTAGTGTGGACAGCGTAATGACCGTCTGCACCAGTTTTCCCAGCAATTGAATGTGGTCTACAAAAACCCAACGGCTATGAAATTTGTCATTGCAAAACTAAGAAAACCCCCCATCGGGCAGCCACACTACTTAACTCGAAGATATATACAGGCCGTGATGGGAAAACCTAGGAAAACACTAACCACGGAGACAGAAAAAGTAGTTCGACCAATCAAACGAAACAGTAAAATGGGCATAAGGGCCTACCTGGCACTGTGCTGCGTGACTGGTGGAGGAAAATCGATGAACTTCCATGGTGGAGCCACCTAGGAGCGAAGGTACCGACAGCAAAAACCTTGGTCTGCTCGAATGAAATTGACAACACGGAGAAAAATCCAAAATAACAATAAAAAATGAAACACCCCAAACCCCACTATGTATACATCGTGGTCAACATGCAATTGGCGGGAAAAATTAGATCATCGAGCAGCAAAAAGGCTATGGGATTGGTGACCAAGGTACTATCTCCTCCACAACAGCGAATGAAGAAAACGTTGGAGCGCCCGCAATGGCGTTGGCGGGAGAAACAAATCATCACTTGCATTGGAGTTCGCGAGACTAGGGCTTCGGGTCAAAATATGGTTAGAGAGCCGTAACGGTGAAAACATAAAGAGAACGAGTTCCACAAACCGACAAAATTGGAGTCAAAATAAACATGCATCAAGCGAATAAATATCGACCAAGCGGAACAAATAAATCAAAATATCGGAAGCATAGTTCTTTCTGGGGCCGCAACGATGAAAGTTGAAGAGAACCAAAGACCTGTGAAACAACATGGCTGGGTCGAAAAAGGATGAAGCAACTCTTGTACAACTTCACAGAACCATTTCCACAACTGCGGAAAACATATAGACAAAGGTTTCGACGGGATTTCAAAATAATTGCCAATGAAGAAAAATACATTGGAGACCAAATACACTTGACCTCGGACTTGATGTCCGGTTCTTTTTCACAATGGCGGATGCGCAGATGACTAGACTCCTGACTCGAAAGTCCAAAACACTTTCGATGGCGAGGCAAAATTAATTCAAACAGTAAACAAAACCAAAAACTGAGCAAAAAACAAATTAAAGGAGGGTCCCAAAATTTTCTGAATTTTGGGAAATAGTTGCAGCTGCAACAATTGGCGACTACTTGGTGAACCCCAGATTTCTGACTTAACTTCTTCCTAGTAAAATGTTGTTTAATCATTCATATCATAAGTTGAATACTTACAGCTGCTTGTATTCCTAAGATGGCAGACACATGCATTTAAATCATTTAGAACAGTCCATTCTTTGGGAAATGGGAACACCCAAAATATTTCAAAGTCCGGATAACTCTTTTGAGGCTTAGTAGGTGAGTTTTATTTTACCTCTGTCTTTGGGTAGTTTCTAGCTTGGACACCACAGGATCGTAACATATGGCAAACAAAACTTTTCATTTGTTCCTCATTCCCATGCCACTTGCACTTTTGTGCCCTTTCGAACTTTTGTTCTTATGAGTCCTCCATCTGCTTTTCTTTCTAAATTTTTTCATTTAGGCTCTTCCATCCATAGTGTCCTTTTGTGTGAGAGATGTATTTACTTTTCATCTCACGGATGGAGAAGAACTTTTAGTAGATTTGATATTCATATTTCTGATACTTTGCTTCGATATGTATTGCTTCTTTTAGGAGTTTTGACTCTTAACAGCCTTTAGGCTTTTGAAATCATGGCATGGGATCATTTATATATAATAAACTGTTTACCTTGCTTCCTTTCTGTGGGTTCTTTTCTATTACTCCCTAGGACATCTTAGATGTGAAATGGATGGAGCCTCAAAATAGTATTCCAGACCTCTTAATTCTAAGTTATTTTCAGGAGTTAAGCAGGACTTCAATGAGTGCATAGCCATTTAGGAAAACTACTTACTAGAAGACATTCTATCATTTCAAAATAAAACGCATAGTCTTTTCCCAAAGATTTCAGTTAATCGAGAACCCTGATGCTTTCCATGCAACCAAACGTTTGCCTCTTTTATTCAAAACAAAAAAAAATAACCAGAAATAAAAGTGGTAAATCAAAGCAAAACTGCATCAAATTATTTATGTACAAGGTCATTAAATAAAAATAAAAATAAAATTTGTGCCCACCCCTAAAAATATTTCAACTTATGAGTCAAGGGGCTAGGCCGGATTGCAGACATGAGATACCTAACCATGGTCTAGTTCTGCTATTTTTGAAACCAAAACCATGTCTACTGATTTACAATCAATCTCATCAGTCTATGAAAGTTGAAGGAGATAAGGCTGAGTGTCAGTCATATTGCTGGATTTTTTTGAGGCATGATATCTTAGTTCAAGCTCTGTTAGATAATTCCCCAAAAGATAATTAGCATATTCATTACCTTCTTCCTGCTTGGTGATATTGTGTTTCATGTAAGGTTCTCTCAAGATTTTGATCCGATTTGGGATCCCCTTATGAGGCAACCACAAATGTGACCAATCTGAAGCAAAATACCCATTTAACCTTGCGGACCAGTCATGGTTCAGAATAAGTCCATATCCATCTGGTATGTCAGCCACCCCAATATCAATAAATTGACATATCTTGTTATTTGCAGATAAACGAATGAGAACATTGTCCATTTCTCCCACTACTTTGACATTAGTTTTGTCTAGTTGAATGACTTCCCAAGTAGTAGGTTTTGGCTGTCCATTAATTTGTTTGCAAACTGCAAGTGGCATAACATTCACTGATGATCCAGAATCTACCAAATAATTATGCACCTTATGATTTAGCATTTCCGGAGTCGAAAGGAAAGGTGGGGTTCTAGATTTCTCTTCCCTAATTGATTCAACCTCTTCTTCTACAGGTTGGTTTATAGTGGGCATCTCTTCTTCTGGCTCTTCAGGCATTTTAGTATTTTCTTTGTTAACACCTACTTGTTCTTTCATAGGTTTAGCAGGCTTGTTGATTTGCTCCGTCCCTTGGCTGAAAATGGTAATTTCGGGTACTTTATCTTCAACATTGTTCTTTGGTTGTCTCCTGACATTCTCTTGCAACTTCTTAATTTTTGAGATTATTCTATTGTCTTTATTTAACAAATCCAGGTCTTTTGTTGTCATTGGTATGTTCTCAGGTTTAAGAGTACTTTTTTCTGTATCAAACAGCGAGACACAATCCCATAAAAACATGGTATCATTTTCCTGTCTTTCTATGGTCTGATTACCCTTTTCCTCTTCATCACTATCCTTAGTCAATTTAGAGTCCAAAAGCTGATTCATTACCAATGTCATTGAATTTAACCATTGAGGACAATTCTTTTCAGAATGGGGTTGTTGGTGAAAAGTGCAGAAATTATCCATCCCTACCTTTGTTAGATTCATTGATGCTGAATTGTGTGGAGGGGTCTTGAATTGGTTGTTATCTTCCTTTTTTTTGTAGTACGGATTATAAGATTTCTAAGCTTCCTTTTCTTTCTCCAAATCTATTATTTTGTTGGAGAGCTTCTGCATCATCTTTAACATCTCTTCAAAATCATGTGATTGCTCCTCTTTAGGTTTCGGCAGCGTTACGGTTCTTTTCCTGGAAGCTTTTTTTCTAGATTGCTCGGGATAATCCTCTATACTTTCCTTTTCAGCCTCTACTCTTTCTGCTTCTTCATAAGTCTCAGCTAACATAGGCTTAACTTGAGCTTTCGTGAACATAGCCAAGTCAGGACCTAAAGTTGAGGTATAATACTCAATCAGAACTTTATCGGAAGGCTTATCAGTTGCAGAGAAGGTCTTGAGGTAAGCTGAAAATCTTTGAGTGAAATTGTGTACCTTCTCATTCCTTTCTTTTTTTAAAGTGCCCATACTTTTCATTAGTGCTGCATGCGTCTTTTGGGCTGTATATTTGCTTCTAAAAATCCTTTCAAAAGTATCCCAATCTGGGATAGAGTTTGCAGGCAAACCAAAGTACCAGGATGTTGCTGCTCCTTTAAGGGTATCTAGGAAAAGTATACAAACAACATCCTCATATTCCCCAGTCCTTAATGCTTCTATTGCCAAATAAAAACATTGCAAGTGGTCATCTACTACAACCTTCTCATTAGGATCAAACTTAGGCAACAACTTCTCAAAAGCTTGAGGTAAGTCATGCAACGGAGGTGTTAAGTTCAAGGGTGATCTGGATTTCCAAGCCGGTGGTGGATTTGGTGGATTAGGCTGGTTTGCATTTACACTTGCCATGAGTCTGGGTGGAGAGTGAGGAGATGAAGGCAAAGGAGTATTAACAGGTGAACCGTAAGGTGTGTTTGGGCCTACTTGACTCAAAGGATGAACAACCTCTTGTAATGCTACTTCTACTAACTCTTCCCAATCTACAACTAACACTGAATCTTCCAATATAGGATGTTCTTTCCTTTTATATTCTCTTTTGGGAAATTCAGGGATGATGGGTAATCCTCCAATACTCTTTACATAGACCCGCGTGTGTCTCCTCAGGTCATTTATCACCTGGTTGTCCACAGCAAATAGATGTTCCCTATTCTCTTGAGTATTTAGATTAGGACACAAACTGCTTTCAAAATTATCACTGGTGGGGTTATTTCGAGAAAATGGGTTTCCTTAGCTAATCATGCACTAGCGGCCCTCCTTCTAGCACCAGAAACTGTTGAGGCCTGGAAATTCGCAGGCAACAACAACAACGGATTCTCCCCACTAAGCGTTCCCAACTAGCCCGTGACTGTTTGGTGTAGGGAATCTGTCTATTTTGCGGTCCGGCTACTGTAGGTCAAGTAACAAAAATAAAAAGGTTTTACTGGTTGCGGCCCGGTCCACCATGTATATTTTTGTATTTTTTAGTTTTAAGTATGACATGCAAATGCCTATCTAAAATGTAGACTGATTGAGAATGCAAGGAGTGTTCACAATGTGATGCGCAGGTTCTTACCTCTCATCTTAGGCTCTCTTGTATCTAAATCACACACACAGCAAGAAATTAAAACTAACTACCTAACCTATCCCTAGGGAGCAAGATTGTCACTTATTAATGAGTAATGTATTTTGTGCATGCATTGTAATAAGAAATCACAGATAGATGATACTTTTTTCAAACACATGAACATTCAAAGATATTTGAACAACCAGATAGCCAATTGTTTATGAACAACATTCATTACTCATAGTGGAAATTTCCATAAAATAAACCAGAGATCACTCATACAAGAACATAGGTTCAAAGAGTTAGAACGATCTCACAGTTAATGGACAAAAAGCTGAAAACGAAATAGTTCCTCTTCAACAAATCCATAGCATAACATTTGAACATTCCACCAAGCTTTCTCCAATAGGCAAACTGTAGGTATTTATTGCAAAAGGAAATAGTTCTTCTTACAATATGTCTTCACCAATTTAACTGGGAAAAGTCCCTCTACTTGTCTAGATTCTCTATATTTATACAAAAGAACAAAACTGTTGGGCTGTCCACGAAATGACTCTTGGGATTCCCAACTCTTCACCTCCCACGTCTTCTTTCATTAAGTGTTTACAAAATTTACAATATATTACATTAAAATGAATAAGATTCTCATGAGGAGGGTCCCGCTTGACTATTCAAAAATTTCTTCCATGCTGAAGCCTCTGAGGCAATACTTTCGAATTCAGAAGGTTCTAGGAAACAAATATTTATTTTGAATTTAGAAGCCTGGTTTCTTATGACTTCTATTCTGGCTGGGCTCAGGAAAATTTGGTCTTCTAACAACTGCACACTAACCGTGGAATGATCTACTTCATTCCTCAGGGTCTGTTCGTCTAAAGCTTTAATGTGATGTATCCTTTGTTCATCTTCATGATACCTCCTTTGCAAAATTTCCAAAAAAGGCTATGGTCTGGAAAAGTATCCATTCTTTGCTTAGCCTCTACCTGGCATCGATTATAAGTGATCATAAGTCTCCTGAAGAATTCTGCACAAGCCCCTTTTGTCTTCTTAACAGCCTTCTTGAATTCTTCGGCTGTGTTGATGGCAAACTCCAGTAAATCATAGTCTTGCCTTAGGGCTTGTTGATGTTTTGAAGGTAGATTGACAGGGGTTTCTTCATTCGCTTCTAATCTCACCATACTTCCTGTCAAGACTTCTAAGATGTCCTATGATCTGTCAACAAAATACGAAGAGGTTTCCAAAATCTCTTCCAACCGACTATCCACTTGCAATACCTTGCACCTCTCTTCCTCTATGGCCACTTGCAGCTGGTGCATATTGCTTCTCTGTGCCAGAACGTGCTCCTTGAAAGGATGAAGACTGACCTACTATTCCTTGGCCTCTCCTAGAGCTGCTCTCAACGAGGTAATTTGTCCTTTGAGCTCTGCATTCTGCCCCTGAGATTTCCTCTCAGATTCCTCCAAGTTAGCCTTCTACAACTCCAACTTCCCTATCCTGCCTAGCAGCTGCTCCTTCTCTGCCCTCAAACCTTGACATTCTTGCTGCACTTTCTCTAGAATTTCTTGGGAAGCCTCTATAGATCTCTTCTCTACTTGGAGGAATTGGATCTCAGCTCGTGAAGGCTTTATTTCTCGTTGTATGTCTTCAAACTTTCTTTTCAACCTATTATTTTCCTCTCTTTCTTTTCTCAGGGTATCTTTGAGCTGAGAAGAGGACTTCTTTGAGTGTTCAAGGTCAATCATTATTCGATCTACATTGTCCTCGGAAGCATGGATCAATGCAGCCTCTGCTCTGATAGTGAACCTGGGGTCCTTGTCAGTCCCATACACTACAGTTGTATCACTTATGATTTTACCGGACTGCCCCCCAGTTTTGACCTTTCTCTTGGTCCTTTTTACTATCATTTTCCTTTCCCTATCATAAAAGATAGTGTTGAAATTTGGTACCTCTTCCCATTTATTCTGTTCAAAAGGGATTAGCCTAAGGGTGGGGACCATATCCTATCTTAGTGTGCTGCCAGTAGCTACCTCAAGATCTTGAATATCAGGGTTTCATAAGTTCTGAGCTTGACTGTCTGTAGTATCGGAAGTTGATTGCTCTGTCACTGTCTCTGTCAACTTTAGCTTTTCTGCTTCCTGTTTTTTTAGCTCCTCATCCATATTTCTTTTCTTTTCCTCTTCCTCGCTCTTGGCAGCTTCTTCTGCCTTTCTAGCTACTTCTTGTGCAGCTCTTCTCTTTTCCTCTTCTTCTCCTTTGAGCCAGCCTTCGGCCTCTTGTGCTAGTCTCCTAGCCTCTTCATTTGTTTTTCTAGTTTCTTCCTCATTTTCCTTTGCTTGCTCATCCTATCCTTTTCTACCTTTGGTGGTGATTTTCTTCTTAAATCTTCTTCTTAAGGCTGTTATATTTTGTGCACTGCGGAAAATGGATTCCTCTCTGTCCAAGTGGCTAGTGTATTCAAAATGTACATTCACCTCTTTGCAGTGCTCTGCCACCTTATTTCGAGAATCATTCCTGGGGAAACACATTTCCCCAACTCTTCCACGAATTCGTTAGCTTTCTTCACCCTAGTAAACTTGTAGCTTCCCAAACTGAATGGAAAAGGAGGGTAAGTTGCTTTCTTGTGTTCAAACAGAAAGCTCCCTATGCCATCTAAAAAGACTTGTCTAACTGCCTCTTTGTGGACTACATAGTCAGTGGCATACTTAGGTAGTAGTGAGAGTGCTCTAGAGCATCCAAACATTCTGAAATATAATCCATCCTCTGTCAGATAGTAGTCTCCGTATTCCTCAATCACCTGTAATGCTTCCTCTGACATACAATTGCACTCCTTTAAAAATATCAATGTATATAGTGGCATAATGAAGTGCTCACACACTTCCCTATAGTGACTATGGTATTTGTGGGCCCACAGCGGCTTGTATGCTGAGTAGACTGGTGTCCTTTCCCGGTCCCAGATACACCTCATATTGGGGAAGGGTTGGTTGCACGGTATGCAATCTATCAATATAGAGCTCATGTAGAACTCTGATCTCTTCTGGGACACCCTTCCTAGTGCTGAAGCAATGCAGGCTGAAAGGATGTTGGACACAATGTTTTCCCAGTTGAACACTATCCCCTGTGTTGCAACATAGATAATTATAGGCACCCACTCCAATTTGAAGCTTTTACAATGGGCCCTCCCGAAAATCATGTTTAGCATCAGGGCAATGAACCTGTAAGGGGTTCTTAGACTTGCAGTGTCATATTCCCCGGTCCGCCTAGTTCTAAAGTTCTTGCCAGGCATGAGCATCCTTTTTAGTGTCTCGACTAGGTCCATCCTAATGGCCTTCAGCCAGTCTTCAATCAGGTATACTTGTGCTTCTGGTAAGTGGTAGGCCAGTGCTACATACCCAGGGCTATAAGCAGCATAGCCTTGTTTATCAACATTTTCCAAAATCATGGTGGTTACATCTGCCCTGGGAAAAATCCACCCACCTATGAGCATGGAAAGAGCTCAGGTCTAGTAGCAATTTTCATCAAGGAAGATCTCTCTATATTGGCATCGATGGTTTCTTCTTCAAAACCTATGTCAGGTACTTCTCGGCGCATTATCAATCTATAAATTTCCCCCCATTGATATTCGGGTTCCACACCAACTATGCATTTGGTGTCCTTGTAGGTGTATTCGACTCTAGTAACGATTTCGATTTCGGGTTCCTCTTCTACCATGGGGGCCTTCTTCTTCTGACGTTTAGACATCTTGGATTCTGAGGAATTTCCCTGTCATGTACAGAAATTGCTTTTAGGTCTTGTTGTGTCATTTCCAAATAACATTCAAAATAGAGGCAACTATATAAGCATTTTACCTCATCTATGCTAAACATGAGTGCAGCTATGAAGAATAAACAACAAAGCTCAAAAAACCAGGTGTTCCCGTATAAAATTAATCTACCCCAGGGATAAAACCAACTCTCAACCAACATTCGTAGAATTAACCTAGAAAAGCATGGCCTTTCTAAAACAACGACAATCCTCTTCCTAATGTTGAATAGAAAATAGTTTCAAAAACCCCCTCTCGGCGCTGTGGATTACAACGTTACGTGGTGCCTAATCTCAAGTGAGGACGCTGCAAGTGGTAGCGCACTTAGAAGATAAGGGGAAGCTAGCTTGCTATAAAAATGCTCACTTCACGGTCTGAATAGGTAATCCAATTCTGAACCTAAAATGGGTCGGGGTTCATACTCGAGCTCGAACAGTCTCATCCTAAGTGGGAAGTAAAAAAAAACAAACATCGCAGTCCTGGTTCGTGAAGATGAGGGCGGTCGAATTGTGGAACCAAAATCACGACCTCCTTGAAGAAAACCTTAAAAACGCCCCCCCAGACGGCCACACATAGACTGGGGGAAACTGGTGTAGACAACGTAACGGCCGCTTACACCGATTTCCCCAGCAATCCAATGCGGTCTGCAAAAACCCAACGGCTGCGAAAGTCATCATTGTAAAACTAAGAAAACCCCCCACCGAGCAGCCACACTACTTAACTCGAAGATATATACATGCTGGGATGGGAAAACCTAGGAAAACACTAGCCGCAGAGATAGCAAAAGTAGTTCTAGGGCCGCAATGACGAAAGTTGAAGAGAGCCAAAGACCCGCGAATCAACATGGCAGGGTCAAAAAAGGATGAAGCAACTCTCGGACAACTTCGTAGAACCATTTACGCAACTATGGAAAATGTACAGACAAAGGTTCCGACGGGATTTCAAAGTAACTACCGATGAAGAAAAATACATCAGAGACCAAATACACTTGACCTCGGACTTGATGTCCGGTTCTTTTCCGCAACGACAGACGCGCAGACGACTAGACTCCCGACTCAAAAGTCCAAAACACTTCCGATGGCGAGGCAAAATTAATTCAAACATTAAACAAAACCAAAAACTGAGCAAAAAATGAATTAAAGGAGGGTCCCAAAATTTTCTGAATTTTGGGAAATAGTTGCAGCTGCAACAATACACTACCCTAGACTGAGCTACCACACCATTGAAATAGGAAACCTTCTACCTCTTCTTCACATCCTCTTTCGAGGGAGGTCCTTTCAAACTACACTAAGGTTGTCTTGAAAGTATTCAAACTTTACACGACACAGAGGTTTAGTCAATATATCTGCTACTTGTTCATTTGTAAGAACATACTTGAGCTTTATAGCTCCCTTCTACAACTTTTTCTTTATCATTCTTCTCTTGTACATACGCAACTGCATCGTACGTCCACAACTTCATCATTTCTTCTCTTATCCATCTGTAACTTTATTTTTCTTCTCTTGTACATCCACAACTGCATCATTATTCTCTTATACATATGGAACTTCATCATTCGTCTCATGTACATCTGAAACTACAACATTCTTCTCTTGTACATTCGTAGCTTCATCATTCTTCTCTTGTAGGTGATTGCATATGATCCTTCCTACAAGTCAAATACAATTGTATGATTAGAAACATTTCATAACGTATTCATAATGACAAATTCGTATGCATAAATATATATGTCATATAATCATGCAACCATTTCTGCTAATACAACATTCATCCATATCTCGTATACATACAGTAACTTTCTAGATGCCTTACATTTCTACCGAGACATCATTATCAGTGTGCACTACTCCCAACATGTCAACAAACAGGATTCATTCTAGACTGCGTAGAAATGGAATGTTGTAGAAATGGAATGTTGTACATCACCATAAACCATTTACCCGTCATATGCATATTATTAGTAAATTTTCCATAAATGCAAATACCCTAACATGCATAATACACTTCCTAAATCTAGTAACATATCTATGCACACAACTAAACGACTAGATATATAGGAAATGACAATTCAAATATTTATCTTTGTTTGTTTGGTGGACTCCATCTGGATCTTTGTCTCCTTCCATGAGTTATTGGAGTCTCTAACAATGTTCTCTACTTCATCATATGATTCTAAGGACTTGAGCCTATGTTGCGATCGTGAATACTGAGAAAGTATTCTTACACCAAAGATCACATAGAACTATGTATTGGTGTTGAATCTACGTATCCTACAAATGCACCCTTATTATCCATGTTGAAAATCGATAAGAGTATGATCTTCGTCTTTATTGGTATAATTATTCTAGATAAAATTAAATATTCCTCATCACTTGAGGAATCTTCCCTTGCTTTCTTCTCAGCTACAATATATTCATCCTTGGTTGGACTGAGAGAAACACTGGTATTCTTTCTGCAACATGATAGAGTGCTATTTCTGTTTGTAGCACTGTCAACCCAATTAGAGTCATCGTATTTCTACAGGAATTTCCTTTGGTCTCTTGAATATATAATTCCATATTCAATTGTACCCTTTAGGTACCACACCACATGCATTTCAACAACCATGTGAACACATCCCTGCTCCACAAAGAAAATATACAGCCTCAAGTTCGTCACGTACATCAACGAACCAATATTCTTCCTATAGATTGTGACATTACTGATTTCTGAAGTAGGATCACATATCTACTTCATGTTTTCTTCCATTGGTGTATACCAACATCTCAAACCTTATATCAATTACACATTTTCCTTGGCTAAGGAAAATGTACCTCAAATCTTGAAAATCATGTCAAGATTATCAAACTTTGAGATCTACCATAGTCACTCTCTCTTAAGTGGAGCACCATCCTTCCTCTGCATCTTGTCCTCTATGCATCGGAAGATTTGAGTGACAGGTAGCCTCCTCTACTACTAATATTTTGTGTATCCATGTATGTTACCTCTCAAGATCACTGGATATCAAGATCCTCCATCTCAAACTTTGTTGCAAGTTTCTCTTGCACCCATCTATGAGATTCTCGTCTCGTGTAGGATTCTTTATTCGACATTGTATTAAAGGTTGGGATCTCCATCACTCTAGTTGATCCTCAAGATCCTCATGTAACTGTATGTGATATCCCATGGGTTCCTACTGAGCTTGTAGAAATCCTTCTACACATGGGTGGTTCTTTGTAGAGAGTCCCAAATCCTGGAGGTTGCTCGGTCTCTTCTTCTACTTTGATTACACCAATTTTTTAGTGTAATATCCATTACTGAAGAGGTGTGTCTATCCCTTAGAGCAATGTCTCACCATGATTGACTCCCTCTTTCTGAGAGAAACCACAAACATTTCTTTGTATCTCTTGATACTTCCATCTGATGTATTTTTTATCTTGTATATCTACTTGGAACATGTTACAAAACTACCCTTCAAGTATCCAAACATCATTCTACATGATCGAATGGTACTTCTTGATCATAAAATCCTTCCATTCTTTCTTCTTGGGACATTGTTTCACAAGGTATCCTTTCTCATCACAACTTAAACATCTGAGTTGTGAGATGTCCTTCTTCTAAAGTTCTTTTATTCTCATGAGAATGTTCTTCCTTCTTGTTCTTTTTATTCTTCGCATGAGTTGTTAGGGATTATTTTCATATTCATCCATTTCTTCTTCTTTTTCTATCAATTGAGCTTCTCCTTATGTGCATTCCTCCATAGGTGAGATTGAGTCCTTGTAGAACAAATCCCTTGAATGAAAGATTCCCATGAACTTGGGAGACTATTCAAGGTTGTAATTTATGCTTTTGCTTCTTTGACATTGTCTCCAATGGCATCTAGTTTCTCCTCGAGCTAAGAGATCCTTGTGAAGTAAGATTGAATGCTTTCTGACATTTGCATATTCACATCCATGAGTTGAGTTCTCAAGGTTATGTTCCTATTGATGTTATGTGATTCGTACAAGTTGGTCATTGTATCAAACATATTCTTGGGAGTCTTCAAGGATGATACATGTGAGATCTAATGGAGAAGGAAATAATCCTCTTGGATTTGACTAAGTCGTTGTTGTGCTTTGTCTCCATCTCCCTCTGGATCTGCAGCTTCTTCTTTGACATAGTTCTCCAAGTCATGCTTCTTCAGGTATGAGAAACACTCTATACTTCCATGCTCATAAATTCTTGGCTCCTTCAGGATTTTCCTCAAGGTTGCTATTATTTGTCATCATGATAAAAATGAGAACCTCAAATGGAAATAGAGAGGATAGAACTTACCAATGAGATCACTTCAACTTGATGTTTGCTTGAAAGCTTTTGTGGAAGACTACTTCTCGTGTACCTAGGGTTTGATAGAGAAGCCCTAATTTTTCAACTTATTTATCTTTCAAATATGATTAGATAGAAACATGTGCCTCCTCAAGGACAACTAAGAAGCATACTGATTTTCCCAAAACTGTGGACAAAATTGCAAAATATGTAATGCCCTAGTTTCCCCTGATAGTGGTGTTAGGTCAAAAATTGAAAAGCCACACAATGATAAAATTATTCCATAGAAATATGTTCTTTCCTAGGGAGTGTTTGATGGTTCTCCTTGTTCACCTTATCGATGGAGGGAAGTGCCCAAAACATGAAGCCCTAGTTTCTCTAATTTCTTCTACAGAATTGTATGATCTTGATTCTGCTATATCTCCGCAATTCGTGCTCCTTTAGGTATGAAACTTCATCTTGAGATAGCTTGATCTGTCTTATTTGCAA
Organism: Pseudotsuga menziesii; assembly: GCA_001517045.1. Lineage (NCBI taxonomy): Eukaryota > Viridiplantae > Streptophyta > Pinopsida > Pinales > Pinaceae > Pseudotsuga > Pseudotsuga menziesii. The sequence continues at coordinate 52,448 of LPNX011053253.1, forward strand.
ACCCACAGGTTAGATCAGAATCGGTTCACCAAGTGGAACTTATGTTAAGTTTCCTAGGGTAACCTGTTTGAGGACTAGTTCAATATCGCGAACTTGTACTGACTTCCACATGTCACTGTTTCAACTTCAGGGTATGAAACTCATACCATAGAAACAAAAGTCTATTCCTTATCTTCAAAATCTTGTGAAATTTTATTTGGAATTTCCTCGCCTAATATATAGCGATTTTCCCTACGTCACCTGTTTATAATTGAATTATGGAAGAGGATGGAACCTTGATTTGGAGGAATCATATCTCCCACATTAGAGTGAATTTGAGGTTGAAACTTGCACACAAGTTACAACAAGATTTCATTTTTTGGCATGTCCAAGTTTCAGTTCCTAAGCATTTACGAAACTTGATTTATAATGAAAATTCCAAGATTACTAAATTTTTCCTTCTAGGGTTTTTTAAGCATGAAAGGTTAATCCCTACTAGTTGCAGTTGTAGCAGTGTTTCAGCTTCACAAAGAATTCTTTCAGGGTATCTCTGATACCATGTTAGAATTTTGATTGTTATACAATATCTAAAAACATTTAGCATCATAACATCATAACCATAAGCAAAGAATCACTGAAAGACAAAGAAGCACAACGACACAAAAGAACACATAGATTTATCCTAGAAAACCCTTATGGGGGAGAAAACCCAACAAAACTTCCTCTATATAGAATTCAACTGCAATATGCTGATTTTGACCCCATTATATTGAATTGTAAATGATGTAAATAATGTTACTAAATCTTGGTGTGGAGGTCAAGGCCAAGGACCCACCATGGATTTAGCATTCTATGCATCAACAAGTAAAATCGATGCATATGGTTATTGTGCTAGCCATACACATGATATAATTTTGGACGTCATGTAAATATGCAAATTAATAAAAATATCCACAACTAGCTATGTCAAAGCAACATTAAAGAGACGGGGGCATGATTTCACAAGGAATATGGAGGGAAAATATTCAAACCCTTGAGCAAATAGGGTAAAGCCAAATGCCAATGGGAGAACCCATAAAACTGTCAAATACCTTTTTTTGTCTTTTGCACCGACTCATTTATTTCTTCCATAAGTTGGTTGGGGTAGTTAATGCATTTGGAATGGAAGAGTATGGTAGTCAAAATTTGCATTAGGGAAGCCATCAGTTTTTGAAAAACATGGTTTTGCTTATTGGGCAAGTAAATACCCAGAAATGCATGCCCAAGCCATTATGCACCCAAGTCCTTCATTTCCTCATGCAGTTGAACCTTGTTGTGCTTTTACCTTCATGTTTTTTTGTCGTTTTTCATTTTCTACATGCCCAAAAATAAATTTTTGTTGTTGTTGAGTGAATTTCCATCAACGATCCACGATTTGTGGGTTTAGGGAGGTTGTTTTTGCTCCCACAATTCCCATAGATGTTTTCTGAGTTTGAATCCATGAATTGGGGGTTTGCAGAGGTCATTTTTGCCCATAAAAGTTTGTTGAAATCCAGTTTGCTCACCACGGTTGATTTCCCCATTTTCCAATTTCGTTTTTTTTATCCGTGAGACATTTTTCTACAACCCAGCAGTTGTATTTTGTTGTTATGTAAATCCTTGTTTTGGTCTGAACTGTTAGGAGTGGAAGAGGGACAAAACAAGGATGATTTTAAGGAACCATACTTATTTAAAAGTGTATAAATGTTGGCGAATATTACCAATTCTTAAAATGACAACTATTAAATGATTGGCGATATTTTTCAAAAAATATTTTAATTTCCAAGGAATTTATATCGTTTATATAATAATTTGGCGATTTTTAGGGTGAAAAAATTTTACCCCATCAAAATTTGGGCGAAACGGGGCTTCAAAAAATGCAAAATGGAGAATATGTTTTGGGAGAAATACATGGAAAAATAGCCCACTGGGCTAAAATTCGCCCCTAAAATCATCCCTAGCCCAGAATTGGATTGATAAACCTAGTGAAGAGAGGAACCTCACAGACAAATCAAGAGGGGTTGGTTATCTTTCTATGCACAGCCTAGAGAGCACTGGAAGGGAAGGTATGGCCTGAGGGACTGTGTAACAAACAATGGAATACTTCCTTGTGTTGGGTGTGTAGGTATTATGGAGAATAAGCCAGATCTGGTGCAGGTGTCCATAGTGCTATGGCTGAAATCACTAGCTTAGGAATTCTACCTTTCCACTTCCTTAGCAACCTGAGAAACCCAACTGTGTTTGGATTGGCTAAATTTTGATATGTATGTGGCTATGTGTGAGCCTACTGTTCCCTAGTTCCTTGTGGAAATCATGCCTAGATCGGGGGTGGCAGTGGTGCTGAGAGATTGATGAGTCCACTGGCCTATGGTTTGGTGGAACGTTGTAGCGACATAGGTAGTTGTGGGAAAACTCCTTTCCAAGATAAGTATTTCATGTGTATTCAAGTTCTGCAACTGTATTTGTTTTAAAATTATTATGAACATGTTGAATGCTTGATTGTGTTGAATGTATTTGCTTCCGCTATATATTGCATTATGCATCTGAGTATGTATAATTTTATGTTCAATACATTTTATGTTATGTTCATGGGGCTAGACTGCCCGTTTTGACAGTAGTAGCACTGAGGTCACTTCCTCTCCGTCGAGTAGAGGGGAGAGGACGTGACATCAACCAAGTATAGTATAAAACACCAAGAACAAGAATAGCAGCTCCCTTCCTGTAGTATACTCTCTCTCTCTCTCTCTCTCTCTCTCTCTCTCTCTTGCGCAATACTTAAGTGAAAGTGTGTGAGAATGAGAGAGGCACCTCACCTATTTATATTCATCAGGTGAGTTACTCAAATAACTAACTAGGTTAGTCAGATTCTCTAATTAGGGCTGACCTACATAGGAAGACTCAACATAACATTTATAAAATACTTTTGTGGGTACTATTGACCCAACTTACAACAGAGGTTTTACCTTATGACTTTTACATGACCAATTACATCAAGGACGTCTCCAATGGAGGAATAACATCTCTGAAGGAGGAATACAATAAAAGTACAATAGAATATATTTTGAAGTTACATTTCTTTAACATTTTGAGCTTTGTTCAAATGATCTCCACATCTCCTCCTTGTTGCACGCGGAGTCTCTTCCTACAATTAAACCTGCAACATGGAAACTGTGAAAAATGTAAATCCACAATGTGGATATTGGAAGATGATGGATAGAGCATGGAGAAAAAATTAGAATTTCCCATTTCCCCTTTATTGTTGTCTAATTTTTTTTTTTACTTTTTATTCAAAATATGTGAAAACAATTACTTAATGAACACTTATTCTTAGTAGTAGTTTTTTTTCTCGATGAAGCAGAAGTCTTTATTCTTGTATAATTTTTATTTTTTATTTAAAATTTGTGAAAACAATCACTTAATGAACACTTATTTTTATTCCTAGTTTTTTTCCTTATAATGTATAGGTCTATATATGATTGTTCTTTCTATCATTTTTTTTATAAATATTTAGATATGATTGTTCTTTCTATCATTTTTTTTATAAATATTTAGATATGATTGTTCTTTTAATTTTTATTTCCAAGTATTTAGATATGATTGTTCTTTCTATCTTTTTCTTTTAAGTATTTATATTCTAATACTTTCTTGGTGATATAGAAAATGAATGACTTGATTTTTTATTTTTATTATTTATTTATTTTTCACAACTTAGAAAAATACATACAATATTCAAGTTTTTTTATTTAACACATCAATAACAATAGAAAGTGTACTTTTTATTTCTACTTGTATGTGATAAGTTTATTTCACAAATCAATGACCATATCAAAGGAAATTAGAATGGCAAGCTGTAAATGCAACCTCAAATTCAGCTTAAAAGTCATAGGGAACTTTTACTGTGCTACTACTTTTTCAATTCAATTTTTCTTGTACAACTTCTTGGGGCTGGCACTATTGATGAATGGAGGGCCTATAAAGATGCTATGGATTTGTTCTATGGGGTTTCCGGGATGGTGATTAGCTATTAAGTCATCTTTCCTCTACCATAATGTTGACTCTGAGTTCAGGGAGGAACTTGCTGGACTCTTTCCTTTTAAGATGGATCCTATCACGGTGGGTTTTAAGTACTTGGGCTTCAATCTTAAACCGTTGGGATACCATACCTCTGATTGGACCTGGCTTGTCCTTTTATTTGAAAGAAAGATTAAAAATTGGACTTACAGGTACCTATCACTTGGCGGCAGAGTGGTCCTTATCAGAGCTGTTCTTACTGGTTTGGCGGTCTATTGGTTTTCTTTGGCTCATTGTCCCAAATCCATCCTTAATACTTTGCGTAAACTCATTTATAACTTTCTTTGGGGATCCTCTGGGGGCCACAGTCTATCTAATCTGGCCAACTGGGAATCTCTTGCACTTCCTATTGAATTTGGTGGCTGGGACATCAAGAACCTGGAATGGTTTGGTATCCCTCTAAGACTTAAGAGCTTGTGGCTTCTTCTTACTAGTACTGGGACCTGGAGCAGAATCATTGCCCATAAATACTTAAAGAACAGACCTCTGGAGACTTGGATTCATGGCTGGTCCTTTAGTATTATTGGTACCTCATATTTTTGAAATGGGTTTATCAGGATTATTGGGTGGATTACCTGTCAGCTAGGATGGAAGGTGGGGAATTGTTTAAAAATCAGAGTGGGTATAGATCCCATTGTTGGGCACAACTCACAGTATTTTTTATCTGAGGAGGTTAGGGTGTATCTCACTGATCTGGGCATCACTCATCTGGTACATGCACAAAATCTGGATGGCTATAGGTTGGAGGGGACTGAATGGTACTCTGCCTCGGACCTGCTATTGGGTGGGAGCTGGGCTGAACAGTGGTCCACATATGTTGCTGGACTGTCTCATGGGGGTATTAGGATTGGTACTTCGGAGGACAGACTGTTATGGATGTATGATGAACAGAGGGGTATGGTGACAGCTAGGAAAGCCTATGATTTAATTGTCTCAAATTACATTGCTGTGTTGGAAAATGACATTATGATGAAGATTTGGCTCTTTAATCTCCCACTTAAGATCAAATGTTTTGTGTGGCTCACATGCAAAAAAAAAAAAATACTTGGGATACTTTAAGGAAAAAAGGATGGTATGGTCCCAATAGATGTTGCCTCTGCAAAGAGGAGGCAGAGTCGGTTGAACATCTTTTTGTCAGTTGTAGGTTTCTGAAGGAGGTAATTGGAGGCCTAAGATGTATTTTAAATGTGAACTTGGACTGGTGTGGCCATACCTTTTTGGAATTATTAACCTGCTGGATTGCACAGAAGGGGTGTTTACTGTATTTACCTTTCTTCATCTTTTGGAATATTTGGAAGGCTAGGAACCGCTTATGTTTTGAAGATCAGGAGCCAAACTTGAACAGATTGTTATATCTCATATATGATGATTTTTTGACCTTTAAGCCTCCTCTGATACATAAGCACAGAATTAGGAACATTGGGAACTCTCCAACACTAGTGTATCCTTCGATCTTTTTTTATGGTGCGGCCGCAAAAAATTTGGGGGGTGCGGGATTTGGCATCTGGCTGAATGAATTTCACCTTCTTGCCTTCAAGCTCGGATGTGCCAGAAGTACCAACACTAGAGCTGAGCTCTTAGCACTTTGGGCATCACTATGGGTCGCAAAGGATATTGGGTTACCTTACCTACATATCTTTGGCGACTCCTCTGTGATTATAAAGTGGGCTAATATGGAATCCACCCTAGATATGGTGAATCTTGAGGCCTGGTGCCTCAACACTAGGACTCTCATGTCCTCCTTTATGTGGGTGGATCTCAGTCATGTTTATAGGGAACATAACAGGAGGGCAGACATCTTATCAAAGGAGGGACTGCATATGGCACCGAGACATCTCATACTTACAGAATTTTTTGGGAATGAGATTATTGGGGAAAGCTCATCATAGCTCTTTTAGAATATGCTCTTTCTACTTCAGATCAACTCTCCAATTTTGTGAGATACTTACAGGTTTTGTTGAGCATCATTTACTGATTACTTGAGTTTCACTCCCTCCTTGGATCAGATTTCTGGGTTCCTGTTATGTTCTTTAGGAACATAGATGACTGTACTTGATAGTCTTCCTATGAGAGGGTTCTCTTTGTTAGTGAAATCAAAGTGCTTTGAGTTTGAGATATTGTGGATATATTTATTGTATTTTCATGTATTTACATATTATCATAGGCTTATAGGATTGTATTGCTGATATGCCTAGGTAGGACTGTTATTACTACTGCTGTAATTGTACAGTTTATGGCTGATTTACTTGAAGATGTAAAAAGTTCCTTTGATTCATTGAATACCAAGGAATGTATTTTTTTCGACTGAAAAAAAAAACTTCTCGGGCTCCCACTTCAATAAAAAATTATTCCATTTTATGTATTACTACCGTAGAAGAAACTTTAATGACCGTTCTCAAAATACAGTAACCAGGCAAAAGCTCGACTAACAAAAGGGTTCCATAAAAAATGGGAACCGTGACCACCAGTTTACTCGCCAAACCCTAATTCTTGATCCTTTACATTTTAGTATTAATTGTAAATTTTATAAATCAACTTTGCGATTTTATAAATCATTGAAACTCTCTTCAATTCAATTCAATTTTTCAATTCAATTTTTCTTGTACAACTTCTCGGGCTCCCACTTCAATAAAAAATCTCTTCAATCAAATCAATCATGCATCCTTGCTCGGTCCAATTGTGTTCAAGGGCCAACTTACTCCTGACTGCAATTATGTTCACGGCCCAAATTTAATTTTTTGGTTCCATATAATTCATGGAAAATTTTAATTTGAAGTATAGGAGCACAATTAGCTTTTTATTTGTTTGAAATTATAAATTAATTATTTAATTTTATATTTAATATTTAGGTTTATAAAGAAATAGGTGATCTAATTTATGTTTTTGTAAGTAATGTGGTGTCAAATTATATTTTATAAGAGTGAAATGAGACTTTTAGCTATGATTATAATTGAAAGGATATTAATTTTGGGGATGTTTGTTGTGACATATAATCTATGGTTTATGTTGAGTTGTTATAAAGTTAAATGAAGTTTTCCAAGTATTAGTATATATTCATTTTAATTTGGATTTTACTTAGAATTGAGAGGGATCAAATTCTTTGAGGTGTGAGCTTTTCTTCAATTCTTTGTTTCAATGATGGTTCAACTATGTAGTTGAGTGGTTCAATGACCATTCAACTCTAAGATTGTATAGCAAGAAGTATCCAGGTTTCATTAATTTACTTTATATTATGATCAACATTGTAAAATTTAATGTACTTAATATTCTAAATTATTTTATTAAAGCACCTTGTGTCAACTCCATTTTGAGCACATAATTAAACTTTTCCTTCATAATCCATTGTATTATCTCTCAATGCAACAATTTAATCAATGAAAGACTTATGATTCTATGTTAAAATTGATTATTTAAACATGCATATAAATCTAAATTAATTAGATATTATCATAAAGATTTATTTGAGTACAAATTGTTCAATTATGGTTTCAAGTTTCAAAATCAATAAAGTATTGAATTTCATAGCTTACTTTAATGAATAAGGAGGCCTTGTATATTATTTATGAAAACTAATGACACTTAATTAACTTAGAAGTAAGATGTCAAAGAGTGTTTAATGTTTCTATCTATGACAACAATGAAATGGTGTAGTCTAAATATTCTATGTTTTCAACTTTTTTTTAGCATATTTTCCATCTTTGTTTGTTGGTTGGAAATCTTTAAAAATTCTTAGAATCACATATATTAGCTATGAAAATTGCATAATTTGGGTGCCATGGGGGTATTTGAAGATGTTGAATCTATTTAAAGATTCAAAAACACAATTTAAACACTTCCAAATTTAAATTTTACCAATTTTTTTTTTACGAGAATCCAACCAAAGCCCACCTTAAAGTTATCCATATTAAAAGAAGCTCATAAATTATGCTATGAAATAGTGAAATCATGAAATGGAAAGAGATTCAATCAAGAATGGAAAAATTTAAATTAAACTAGAATGGGGTTTTGATTTGTCCTTCCCTAGAGTGGGCCCTACCCAAGAATGTCCCATGAACCTCGTCACAACTCTAAATCCCCATTGGAACCAAAACTTTATTTATGGACAATGCAAAAGCTAAACAAGTATTTACAACTTGAAATTCTTTGTTTACTATTGGGATATGAAAAGGAGTTCAAAAGGTCAAACTAAACAAGATCAAAGATGATATGAATGAAAACCAATTCTACAATCTTAAGCCACACACACACATATATTGAATATGTCATGGATCCTTCGAGGAAGAGAACCAATGGCTCTACAAATATAATCTTTAAAACAAAGCATATTGTATATCTAATTAAACTTCATCAAGTAGTGAATTCCCTTCCTAACAAGACCAACACTATCTTGTAGTTGAGTTTGAATTTTTGAACTCCAAATGGATCAATGGGTTGTCTCTTGAGGCTTGACAACCTACACTATCACAAACATAGATCGGTGACATGATATTGAGAATCTCCTTCTACTACCATTTCTAAGGACTCTACAGCTATCAGAAGTAAAGTGGATATATGAAGGATCAAACTAGTATCTCTATGAAAGATGCATAAATTACTTACAATGATCAATTTACTAGACTTTACAACACACCCTAAGTATCCAGTGAATTTAGTGTTAACAACTTAATCAACAAAATGAGCTCAAAGATTCAAGACATGCCATGTATTTTTTAACAGCCTATTTTTTCCCCTCTTACATTGTCCTAAGAATCATCATCTTTACACATCACTTTCAACAACTTCAACTCGATTTCCTTTGTAACACCCTAGTTTTGACCCCATGGTATCAAATTGCATATGATTTAAATATTGTATTAAATCGTGGTGTGGAGCTTGAGGCAAATGCCCCACCATGGATTTAGTGTTTTATGTTTTGGATTTTAAAATAGATGCCGATGGTTTATGTGCTAGCCAAGCACACTATGTTTTGAGACATCATGTAAAAATGAAAATTAATAAAATACCACGGCTAGCTATGCGCCGCAACGTTAAAGAGAACGGGGCATGATTTCACAAGGAATAGGGAGGGGGAAATAATCAAACCCTTAGGCCAATGGGGGAAAGCCAAATTTCAAGCGAAAAACCTATCAACCTGTCAACTACCCTTGTTGTCTTTTCTTCCTAGTCATCCAAAAGTGGTTGAGTTAAATTAATTCCTTGGGATGGGCAAGACCACCCATTTTTTGGGGAAAAGTTTTTTCTTGTCTTCCGGGGCAAGTAAGAGCCCAGGATTGGGATTCCCCACCCATCCCTCATTCGCGTGGAAGGACGCAACTGATTTATACCTCACGCAGTGGGAAGCTTGCAAAGCTCTCCTTCCTTCATGTTTTGTTGTTGTTGTTGTGTGTGTGATCCCTTCAGGAATCCATGTTTTTCTCTCCCTCACGTCCTTGGAGTTGTTGTGCGTTCCCCATTCATGTTTTTTTCAATTCCCTATGTTTTTCCCATGGTTGGGAAATGGTTTTGTGAACATTCAGTGGTTTGGTTCTCTGCAGGGCATTTTTGTGTTGATTTCCACATTGGGAAATTTCGTTGTTGTGGTTGCACAACGAATGGAAGAGAAGACCCATGAATTTTGGGTGGTTGTTGAGGTCATTTTGGCCACGTGAAGCCCATAAACCTTTCTGAGTTCGAATCCATGAGACAAGGATTTGAGAGGTTCATTTTTTCCTATGTGAATCCATTGAACCATTTCTAAATTTGGGTTTCTCACCCAAGGGCTGATTTTCTCCATTCACCAAATCATTTTTGGTTGAAAAGGGTTTCCTTCATACCCAAATGCTAATTTTTGCTATTGTGGGGATCCTAGTGATGGCTTGACAAGTAAGTCCATGAAACCCATCTGTTATTTAGATTCATGTGTTTGATTAGCAGGCTGGTTTGGCTAGGTAAATCCAAAGAACCATTAGTTAATTGGTGGGTTGTGTGTTTGATGAAAAGTTTGGCTTGCTTGAGTAAGCCAAGGAACCCCATGTTATTAGCTTAACTAAACAGTCTATGAAACCCAACTATATGTTTGCTTGACTATGGGTGTATGGTTTTGCCTATGTCTGAGCTTGTTGTTCCCTAGTGCCTTGTGGAATCATGCCCAACTCATGGGTGTCAGTGATGCTGACAGATTGATGAGATCACTGGCCTACGGTTGGGTGGAACGTTCCAGAGACATACCTAGTTGTGGGACAATCTTATTTCAAGATAAGTATTCTTGTGAATTTTATCTCCGCAACTGTATTTGGTTATGAATTAACATGAACATGTACAATTCTTGAATGCTTGAGTGAATGTGTTTGGCTTTTGGTGTATGTTAATGATTTATGCATCTATGTATTTTTTTAATCCAATGCATTTTCATGTTATTGATGATAGAAAGAGCACTAGTGGAGCATCATTTTACTTGGGAAATTGTTTAGTATCATGGATAAGCAAAAACTGGTCCTCCATTTCACTTTCGACAACAGAAGTTGAGTATATTGTTTTTGCATCATGTTGTACTCAAAGTCATCTGGATGAAACAAACATTAGAAGATCTAATTGTGCAATATGAGGACCCAATTGTGATACATTGTGACAACATGAGTGCTTTAAACATATCCAAAAATCTAGTTATGCACTTCAAGACCAAGCACATTCCAATAAAATATCACTTTTTAAGAGAACAAGTGTCACATAATGTTGCCAAATTGGATTTTGTTGATACATAGGCTTTGAACCCTCATCTTCAATTTCTGACTTTGGCTTCTTCTCTTTCACAATTTGCTTCTCTTTTGATCTAAATTATTTCTTCCTTGAACCATAATAGAATGATCCTCTCTCTTGGAAGATCTAAGAGCACGCATCTAGATCAATTTATCTTGCTCTTTTTTTAGCGAATCAAAGAAAGTACTCAAAGGAGGCATTTTCCAATTCGAAACAACAAGCCTAGTAGCATGAAAAGTAGACACAAAAACTAAATATTCAGGACCCAATTTAGATAGAATGGAAAGGATTAATCGATCATATATTTTCTCAATCCCACAATACTTGATAATTAGAACAAGTGACTGGAATTTTGTGAAGAAACCCTCAATATAATCAAAACTTCTTAGACTCATTGAGAATAACTCAATCTCCAATTGACACGCTCTTAACTCATCTTGAACTCCGAACAGAGACTCAAGTTTGGTCCACACTTGGTTTGGAGTGGTCAAACCATCTATATGAAAGAGTACATTTCAGGAGAAATAGAGAGGAAAATCCATCCACATGCTTCATCCAACCTATTATGCCACTTAGCTTTCTCAACAACAAAATTTGGTTCATTCTCCAAAGCCATAGAAACTATATAGAGTCCCTTACTGCACAATAGAATGCAAATTTTGGATTTCCATTCATGATATTTGAAGGGATTAAAGATCATATCTGTAGAAGAATCGATACTTATATGTTGATGTGCTCAAGGAGATACTCTCTGCAACTTGCACAAGAGAAACCAGGAGAAAATAATTTAAGACAAACAAGCTCTTCTCCATAGAAGGATAGGAGACTCGATGCACTCCTCAACTCTATAGAACTTGCACAACTTTGCACTGTAATACCATGTAGAAATACAATCTCTAATTATATGAGTAAATATATCCTTGATAGTAAGAAGAAGCACAAGAAGCAAATCGTTCTACTAATATAATTCTCACAAGCATAGATAGGAAAAATAGAGAGAAGAATAAAGATTCAATCACATGAATGAAGAGATGAATATTGGAGTGTATCCTTCCATTGAATAACTATGAATAATAGTGTACATAAATAGTGAATCCCTCACTAGTAAATTCGAGTTGTATGGGAGACAACTCATCAAGCTGAGAAAGGTAGACTTACTAAATATGATAAATCCCCATAGGTGGATAAAGCACTTTCCTAATCAGTCAAGGACCTCACGATTTAGATAAAACATGAGTGACTTGTCAAATATGATGGAAAAACATGCTAATCTTGCAATCTGGAGAAAAAATCATGGAGGATGGGTTGGAAACAAAAGATAGCGATTTCCTAGTAGACTAGCTTTACCTTATCCACTAAAAAGATGGAATAAAGTAGGATACAGGCAGAATCTGCAGGAAGGTGTAGTTACTAAATATGGCAGTCAATAAAGTAGACATGATCAAATAAGAATCAAGATAAAAGCACTCTTGGGGTATATATAGCAAGTGTTGACCATGTGGTGCAAGTGGATGGCAACTATCTAGTCTAGTGGGTAGGAAATTAATAAAAAATGATTATATATTTTATCCTAAGTACTGAGTGGTTTTATAATATTCCCACAGTCGAAATGACTGAGTCAGAAATGGTAGAATGCACAATGTATTTGCGACATGGATTCTTGACATCAGAATCGATTAGTCAGATTCATAATTGAAAACTTTGACATGCTATAAATCCAAGAATAAAAGAGTTGGAAGTTTACATGTCTAAAGTCATAATTGTGAAGTTGAGTACTTCATAAACATATCGTTAAGCTTGCAGGATTAAAGTGAGAAGGTAATTATAAGTAAGTATTATTTGTAATGGGCCATGATGAAGAATTATGACTATTAGGCAAATAGGCACAATTGAGGGTATAAAAAACAAGGATTTAGTCTTCCAAATGGGGTGTCTCGTTACATTAAAATTGCATATCAAAAAGTGTACAGAAAACAAAAAATGTATTATTATTCAAGGGAGGTTGGGAGGCGCAAGGGAAGGAAACAAAATTCCTGTTGGAATTTGTAGCTTCCTTCCATTTGTTTCAAGTAAACAAGGTTGTCATGTCCCCTCCTGCCTTAGAGGAGAAACACGACCATAGTTCCACACATTTGATGAAAGAGCATTCAGCTCTAGGTTCACTCTATTCAAGTCTATGCATAAATCCTCTAACTTCCCAATAGTAGATAAATTGATCCTATTAGTGATCCATTCAATGATCTACGAAGAAAACTCCTAGAGGAGATCGAACAGCGGAGAAAGATCGTGACGAAAATCGACGGTCACAATCTATTCCGCATCTGGAAACGGATCAAAGGGCAAGAATCAACCTGCAAGAATCAATGGTGCAGAAAGCTGGAGTTTGTGGAATCGGGGAAATATGGAAACTGCAATACTGCATCCCGCATCCCACATGCAAAATAGACCGTTGCAAAAAATAGATATTGTGAAGCCGCATCCTGCATCTCGCATGCGGAAAGGAGATTTGCGGAAATAGATTTTTACAGAAGGATGTTTCCGCATCCTGCATCCTGCATGCCGCATCTTGGGTGTTGTAGCATCTTTCACTTGTAGCTAAACTTTTTATGTGTTGTAGCATCTAGGAAGTCGGTGCTTGAAAAATACTTGTAAATACAATTTTGCAGTAAAAGAAAGTGTTTGTGGTTTTCTCAATTGGGTTTCCATGATAAGTTCATGTGTTTCGTTTCTATTGTTGATTTTATTTTTAAATAGTCATAAAAATTAAAGAAATATCTAAATACTAATTCATGTGCCCCCTTCTCAGTATTTCTTGATTTTCAACAAAAACCACCTTGGATGTGCTATCAACTTGCATGCCATGGGTTCCAGCATACCGATGCAACATTTAGAACTTCCACTTGGCTATTTAAACTTGCAAGTTGTCAAACATTGTATCAAGCCTTTAAACCTTTCCTTGTAACCTTTGAACCAGAAAAACACCATCACATGATTACAATCACCATTGCATGATTTTCAAACCTAAGTTGAGACCATAGTACATACCATCACATGTATGGTTTCTAAACTTTTAAACATTAACAACATTAAAACCAAAAGGTCGCATAAGGTGGGTTAGAAACCTTAATTAAAAGTTAAGGTTAAACTTTACTATGTGAATTAACTTTATGCTTGAAGCACTGCGATCTTGTATGTTGTCTGCAGTAATCCTAGAAAAATCTGGTGTAGTTACTTAGTTTCCACTACTTGGCTCTGTCTTGGACTTGCACATAAATCTTGATGGTGAATGGTGATATCTCGATGGCCTAGGGGGTCTGGATTACCATTGCACTTGGTAGTGGGGTGGAAGAGGAAGTATGTGGTGAGGAATATAGTTTTGGATTCTCGAACTGATACTTGAGATATTCTTGAGTGCAACTCTGTTGTGTATCTATGAACTGAACTCGGGGGTGGCCTGCTAAAGTGATATTTGGCATGGCAGTGCCAAAGACTGGGTGGAATGTGGTTTGGATGACGCTAGTTGTGCATTAATAAGATAAGTGATTTATCTGATGTTTATTTAATTTACTTGGCTATTATATGACTTATTTATAGATGCACATGAAATGTTTGATGAAACATATGAGTTATTTGTGGAATAAATTTCTTACAAAGTTCAATATATTTATGCAAGTAAATTTTATGAAGGAACTGGAAACTAGTTTTTGGGATTTTTTGTAGAAATTGTTTGAGGAAATAATTCTTTGGTACCTCTATTATAGAACTGATATTTATGCCCCTATTCATTATATAATGTGTATTTTGATGGTATAGTAACCTTGGAATGGTTTAAGACACTTCTCTTTGATGCTTCTACCTTTTATTTGGAAACTAGTTCTTCGATCAGACTGTTTGGCATAGTTTGGAGAATTATCACTTGAAGTGTTTGTAAAAACATTTGAGTGTTAATTTTATGATTATGTCTGATAAATAATGTTGAAATGTGTGTGATAATGTGAGGAGAAATCTTCTTGGTAGTGTTGGGGAAATTCCTACTGAAATTATAGATCAATTTCTGATTTCTAGCTCCTTCAATAGATTTTGAGTAGATTTATGACTTTGCATATGAAGTGTTTGAAAAAATGTTAGAATGAGATATACCTATTTTATGACTGATAAAACATCTTATTCATATTTTGAATTGCACTTGAATTATTCTATGAGTTGTGGATTTAATTATTCTAGTGATTCCTAGAATTACTAGTCAATCTGGATGAGTAGAATTAACTCATTTTCTGAGTTGCTTAATGGACTGTATATGGGTGGAAAGCTACAGAAATATGGATATAAGTGACCCCTAATATAATTTCCATGAGATACAATAGTCATATATTTCTCTTTATTTGTCATTTGGAAAGTTAAATTGGAAACTAGGTACATTGCGGTGAAATTGGTAAATAGTTTTTAGATTTGGATCTATGTTTTTGGTAAAATATGAATGCACATACACATACTATGTTATTGGTGGTTTAATTGTGTTGTATAATTATATTTTCCAAATCTTTACCTTTACCTCTATGTTTCTTGAAACTCGGTACAATTGGTTTGATTGAATTCCTAGCAGTGTTTATTAACAAGTTGTACTGACTGAACTTGAAATATTCTTCGTTTATGTACTCGGATCATATATGAAAAAGTAATTTAGTTTTTTGTACATGCTTTCTTAAATATGTGTATAATGGCTTTAGTTTCACTTTTTGTTTTATTGGCATGGTTGTGTGTAGAATTTGTGAATACTAGTTATTAGTGTTGAACGACTAGTTAACTAGTTCTCGTGGAATCATTTTCATAATTACTATGATTAATTAATTGGAAAATGGTAATTAGGCCTGATTTGCATGGTATTAGGCGTTTATTAGCCATTAGAAATGATGAAAAATGGTTAAGTGATAAACAAATGAAATTATAATATGTACAGTCAATTGTGCACTAAGTGTCGTTAAGTATCGTAATGAGAACACTAATTACTAGTTAATCATGCTTAAGAGTAAATGGACTTTAGAGGTGGAATTTATGTCTGAGTTGGATTGGAATGGATATGTGATGTTTCTAGAAGGTGTTAGTAACCCTTCCCAACCTTTATTAGATGTTGGAACATTTATTGAATTTATTTTAATTTATTGGTAATTAAAGGAACTTTGTCGTGATTAAATCCTTCATAATGAAATTTAATATTTGTTTAACTATTTTGATGTGCTAAAATGATCTAATTAGCCTTTGAGAGATAATTAGATGTCCCTCATACCCTTTGATATACATGGGGGGCATTATAATATCATCTTCTGCAACATGAGTGTGTGAATACTTGACCATATTATGCAACATCAGTATGTGAATAATGGATAATCTCTTGCACCATTAGTATGTGAATATTGGATCATCTCCTGCAAAATCAGTGTGTGAATACTAGATCATATTTTGCAACATTAGTATGTGAATACTGGATCATCTCTTGCACCATCAGTATGTGCATACTGGATCATCTCCTGTAACATTAGTATGTGAATACTGAATCATCATCTACAACATCAGTGTGTGAATATTGGACCATCTTCTGCAACATCAGTATGTGAATATTGAATCATCTTCTACAACATCAGTATGTGGGTATTGAATCATCTTCTGCAACATCAGTATGTGGCTATTGAATAATATTCTGCAACATCAGTCTGTGGATACTCAATCATCTTCTGCAACATCAGTATGTGGTCACTAAATCGTCTTCTGCAATATCAGTATGTGAATATTAAATCATATTCTACCATATTAGTATGTGAATACTGAAGCATCTACCTGCAACATCAGTATATGATACTGAATCATCTTATGCAATATCAATATTTGAATACTCAATCATATTCTTCTATATCAGTAAGTAAATACTAAATCATCTACTTGCAACATCATTATATAAATACTAAGATAACAACAACAACATCATTAGCATGTTAGTGCTAAAACCTCATCATCAACAAATAACTGTTATATCGTTATTTGTAAAATTAGTAAAGAAATAATGAAACCACTTCATCAATCATAAGTACAAAAATATTGAAACTACCTCATCATCATCAGTATGGGAATACTAAAACACCTCATCAACCTCAGTATAGAAATAATAAAACCACCTCTTTCCCTTTGGACATTTGGAGAAAAATCACGATGGTTTCTTTAGTAGATCCACCCTAGCGTTTGTCTAACTTACTAACCCTTTCAGGCTAACATGCTTATTCAGAAAGATGGATCTCCCTAAGGACCAAACAAGCCTTGTCTGTCTTAATAACCCTTTGGGAGTAAACAATCCTATCCATACATACTAATCCCCTTAGGATCAACATGCCTTGTCTGACTTACTAACCCTTTCGGGCCAAAAATCCTAGCTAGACATACCCTACCCTAGACTGAGCTACCATGCCACTGAAACATGAAACCTTCTACCTCTTCTTCACACCCTCTTTTGAGGGAGGTCCTTTCAAACTACACCAAGCTTGTCTTGAAAGTATTCAAACTTTACACGAGACAGAGGCTTAGTCAATACATCTGCTACTTGTTCATTTGTAAGAACATACTTGAGCTTTATTGCTCCCTTCTACAACTTTTTCTTTATCATTCTTCTCTTGTACATACGCAATTGCATCGTACGTCCACAACTTCATCATTTCTTCTCTTATCCATTTGTAACTTTATTTTTCTTCTCTTGTACATCCATCGCTGCATCACTATTCTCTTGTACATATGGAACTTCATCATTCGTCTCATGTACATCTAAAAATACAACATTCTTCTCTTGTACATTCGTAGCTTTGTCATTCTTCTCTTGTAGGTGATTGCATATGATCCTTCCTACAAGTCAAATACAATTGTATGATTAGAAACATTTCATAACGTATTCATAATGACAAATTCGTATGCATAAATATATATGTCATATAATCATGCAACCATTTCTGCTAATACAACATTCTTCCATATCTCGTACACAAACGGTAACTTTCTAGATTCCTTACATTTCTACCGAGACATTATTATCAGTGTGCACTACTCCCAACATGTCAACAAACAGGCTTCATTCTAGATTGTGTAGCAATGGAATGTTGTACATCACCATAAACCATTTACCCGTTGTATGCATATTATTAGTAAATTTTCCATAAATGCAAATACTCTAACATGCATAATACACTTCCTAAATCTAGTAACATATCTATGTACACAACTAAACAACTAGATATATAGGAAATGACAATTCAAATAATTATCTTTGTTTGTTTGGTGGACTCCATGTGGATCTTTGTCTCCCTGCATGAGTTATTGGAGTCTCTAATAACGTTCTCTACTTCATCGTATGATTCTAAGTACTCGAGCTTATCTTGCGATCGTGAATACTGAGAAAGTCTTCTTACACCAAAGATCACATAGAACTATGTATTGGTGTTGAATCTACGTGTCCTACAAATGCACCCTTATTATCCAATGTTGAAAATGGATGAGTATGATCTTCATCTTTATTGGTAGAATTATTCTA
This sequence comes from Pseudotsuga menziesii, assembly GCA_001517045.1. NCBI lineage: Eukaryota > Viridiplantae > Streptophyta > Pinopsida > Pinales > Pinaceae > Pseudotsuga > Pseudotsuga menziesii. The sequence continues at coordinate 70,815 of LPNX011053253.1, forward strand.
GATAAAATTACATATTCCTCATCACTTGAGGAATCTTCCCTTGCTTTCTTCTTAGCTAAAATATATTCATCCTTGGTTGGACTAAGAGAAACACTGGTATTCTTTATGCAACATGATAGAGTACTATTTCTGTTTGTAGCACTGTCAACCCAATTAGAGACATCATATTTCTACAGGAGTTTCCTTCGATCTCTTGAATATATAATTCCATATTCAATTGTACCCTTTACGTACCACACCATGTGCATTTCCACAACCATGTGAACACATCATGGCTCCACAAAGAAAATATACAGCCTCAAGTTCATCACGTACATCGACGAACCAATATTATTCCTATAGATTGTGACATTACTGATTTTTGAAGTAGGATCACATATCTACTTCATGTTTTCTTCCATTGGTGTATCCCAACATCTCAAACCTTATATCAATTACACATTTTCCTTGGCCAAGGAAAATGTACCTCAAATCTCGAAAATCATGTCAAGATTATCAAACTTTGAGATCTACCACAGTCACTCCCTCTTAAGTGGAGCACCATCCTTCCTTTGGATCTTGTACTCTATGCATCGGAAGATTTGAGTGACAGGTAGCCTCCTCTACTATTAATATTCTGTGTATCCATGTATGTTACCTCTCAAGATCACTGGATATCAAGATCCTCCATCTCAAACTTTGTTGCAAGTTTCTCTTGCACCCATCTATGAGATTCTCATCTTGTGTAGGATTCTATATTCAACATTGTATTAAAGGTTGGGATCTCCATCACTCTAGTTGATCCTCAAGCTCCTCATGTAACTGTATGTGATATCCCATGGGTTCCTACTGAGTTTGTAAAAATCCTTCTACACATAGGTGGTTCTTTGTAGAGAGTCCCAAATCCTGGGGGTTCCTCGGTCTCTTCTTCTACTTTGATTACATTGAATTTTTTAGTGTAATATCCATTACCGAAGAGGTGTGTCTATCAATTAGAGCAATGTCTCACCATGATTGACTCCCTCTTTTTGAGAGAAACCATAAACATTTCTTTGTATCTCTTGATACTTCCATCTAATGTATTGTTTATCTTGTAGATCTACTTGGAACATGTTACAAAACTCCCCTTCAAGTATCCAAACATCATTCTACATGATTCAATGGTACTTCCTGATCATAAAATCCTTCCATTCTTTCTTCTTGGGAAATTGTTTCACAAGGTATCCTTTCTCATCACAACTGAAACATCTGAGTTGTGAGATGTCCTTCTTCTATAAAATGTTCTTCCTTCTTGTTCTTTTTATTCTTCACATGAGTTGTTAGGGATTATTTTCATATTCATCCATCTCTTCTTCTTTTGCTATCAATTGAGCTTCTTCTTATGTGCATTCCTCCATAGGTGAGATTGAGTCCTTGTAGAACAAATCCCTTGAATGAAAGATTCCCATGAATTTGGGAGAATATTCAAGGTTGTAATTTATGCTTCTGCTTCTTTGACATTGTCCCCAATGGATTGTAGTTTCTCCTTGAGCTAAGAGATCCTTGTGAAGTAAGATTGAATGCTTTCTGGCATTTGCATATTCACATCCATGAGTTGAGTTCTCAAGGTTATCTTCCTGTTGATGTTATTTCCTTCGTATAAGTTGGTCGTTCTATCGAACATCTCATTAGGATTCTTCAAGGATGATACGTGCGAGATCTAATGGAGAAGGAAATAATCCTCTTGGATTTGACTAAGTCATTCTTGTGCTTTGTCTCCATCTCCCTTTGGATCTGCAGCTTCTTCTTTGACATAGTTCTCCAAGTCATGCTTCTTCAGGTATGAGAAGCACTCTATACTTCCATGCTCATAAATTCTTGGCTCCTTTAGGATTTTCCTCAAGGTTGGTATTATTTGTCATCGTGATAAAAATGAGAACCTTAAATGGAAATAGAGAGGATAGAACTTACCAATGAGATCGCTTCAACTTGATGTTTGCTTGAAAGCTTTTATGGAAGACTGCTTCTCGTGTACCTAGGGTTTGATAGAGAAGCCCTAATTTTTCAAATTATTTATCTTTCAAATATGATTGGATAGAAACATGTGCCTCCTTAAGGAGAGCTAAGAAGCATACTGATTTCCCCAAATCTGTGGACAAAATTGCAAAATATGTAATTCTCTAGTTTTCCCTAAGAGTAGTGTTAGGTCAAAAATTGAAAAGCCAGACAATGATAAAATTATTCCATGGAAATATGTTCCCTCCTAGGGAGTGTTTTATGGTTCTCCTTGTTCACCTTATCGATGGAGGGAAGTGCCCAAAACATGAAGCCCTAGTTTCTCTAATTTCTTCTGCAGAATTGTATGATCTTGATTCTGCTATATCTCCATAATTCCTACTCCTCTAGGTATGAAAATTCGTCTTGAGATAGCCTCATATTTCTTATTTGCAAACCCATAGGTTAGATTAGAATTGGTTCACCAAATGGAACTTATGTTAAGTTTCCTAGGGTAACATGTTTGAGGACTAGTTCAATATAGCGAACTTGTACGGACTTCCACATGTCACTGTTTCAACTTCAGGGTATGAAACTCGTACCACAGAAACTAAAGTCTATTCCTTATCTTCAAAATCTTGTGAAAGTTTATTTGGAATTTCCTTGCCTAATATATAGCGATTTTCCCTACGTCACCTGTTTATGACTGAATTATGGAAGAGGATGGAACCTTGATTTGGAGGAATCATATCTCCCACATTATAGTGAATCTGAGGTTGAAACTTGCACACAAGTTACAACAAGATTTCATATTTGGCATGTCCAAGTTTCATTTCCTAAGCATTTATGAAACCTGATTTATAACGAAAATTGCAAGATTACTAAATTTTTCCTTCTAGGGTTTTTCAAGCATGAAAGCTTAATCCCCACTAGTTGCAGTTGTAGCAATGTTTCAGCTTCACAAAGAATTATTTCAGGGTGTCTCTGATACCATGTTATAATTTTGATTGTTATACAATATCTAAAAACATTTAGCATCATAACATCATAACCATAAGCAAAGAATCACTGAAAGACAAAGAAGCACAACCACACAAAAGAACACATAGATTTATCCTAGAAAACCCTCATGGGGAGAAAACCCAACAAAACTTCCTCTATATAGAATTCAACTGTAATATCCCAATTTTGACCCCATTATATTAAATTGTAAATGATGTAAATAGCGTTACTAAATCTTGGTGTGGAGCTCAAGGCCAAGGGCCCACCATGGATTTAGCATTCTATGTATTGACAAGTAAAATCAATGCATAATATGGTTATTGTGCTAGCTAGACACATGATATAATTTTGGACATCATGTAAATATGCAAATTAATAAAAGTATCCTCAACTAGCTATGTCAAAGCAACATTAACGAGACGGGGGCATGATTTCACAAGGAATATGGAGGGAAAATATTCAAACCCTTGAGCCAATAGGGTAAAGCCAAATGTCAATGGGAGAACCCATAAAACTGTCAAATACCTTTTTTTATCTTTTGCACCCACTCATTTATTTCTTCCAGAAGTTGGTTGGGGCAGTTAATGCATTGGTAATGGAAGAGTATGGCAGTCAAAATTCGTATTGGGGAAGCCATCAGTTTTTGCTTATTGGGCAATTAAATACCCAGAAATGCATGCCCAAGCCATTATGCACCCATGTTCTTTATTTCCTCACACAGTTGAACCTTGTTGTGCTTTTAACTTCACGTTTTTTTGTTGTTTTTCATTTTCTACATGCCCATAAATACATTTTTCTTGTTGTTGAGTGAATTTCCATCAACGATCCACGATTTGTGGGTTTAGGGAGGTTGTTGTTGCTCTCGCAATTCCCATAGATGTTTTCTGAGTTCGTATCCACAAATTGGGGGTTTGCAGAGGTCATTTTGCCCATAAATGTTTGTTGAAATCCAGTTTGCTCACCAGGGTTGATTTCCCCATTTTCCAATTTCGTTTTTTATCCCTGAGATGTTTTTCTACAACCCAACAGTTGTATTTTGTTTTTATGGAAATCCTTGTTTTGGTTTGAACTGTTAGGAGTGGAAGAGGCCCATAACAAGGATGATTTTAAGGAACCATACTTATTTAAAAGTGTATAAATGTTGGCGAATATTACCAGTTCTTAAAATGACAACTATAAAATGATTGGTGATATTTTTCAAAAAATATTTTAATTTCCAAGGACTTTATATCGTTTCTATAATAATTTGGCAATTTTTAGGGTGAAAAAATTTTACCCCATCAAAATTGGGCGAAACGGGGCTTCAAAAAAATGCAAAATGGAGAATATGTTTTGGGAGAAATACATGGAAAAATAGCCCACTGGGCTAAAATTCACCCCTAAAATCATCCCTGGCCCAGAATTGGATTGATAAACGTAGTGAAGAGAGGAACCTCACAAACAAATCAAGAGGGGTTGGTAATCTTTCTATGCACACCTTAGAGAGCACTAGAAGGGAAGGTATGGCCTGAGGGACTGTGTAACAAACAATGGAATACTTCCTTGTCTTGGGTGTGTAGGTATTATGGAGAATAAGCCAGATCTGGTGCAGGTGTCCATAGCGCTGTGGCTAAAATCACTAGCTTAGCAATTCTACCTTTCCACTTCCTTAGCAACCTGAGAAACCCAACTGTGTTTGGATTGGCTGAATTTTGATATGTATGTGGCTATGTGTGAGCCTATTGTTCCCTAGTTCCTTGTGGAAATCATGCCTAGCTCAGGGGTGGCAGTGGTGCTGAGAGATTGATGAGCCCACTCGACTATGGTTTGGTGGAACGTTGCAACGACATAGGTAGTTGCGGGAAAAATCCTTTCCAATATAAGTATTTCCTATGTATTCAAGTTCTGCAACTACATTTGTTTTAAAGTTATTATGAACATGTTGAATGCTTGATTGTGTTGACAGTATTTGCTTCCGCTATATATTGCATTATGCATCTGAGTATGTATAATTTTATGTTCAATACATTTTATGTTATATTCATGGGGCTAGACTGCCCATTTTGACAGTTGTAGCACTGAGGTCACTTCGTCTCCATTGAGTAGAGGGGAGAGGACGTGACATCAACCAAGTATAGTATAAAACACCAAGAACAAGAATAGCAGCTCCCTTCTTGTAGTATACTCTCTCTCTCTCTCTCTCTCTCTCTCTCTCTCTCTCTCTCTTGCGCAATACTTAAGTGAAAGTGTGTGAGAATGAGAGAGGCACCTCACCTATTTATATTCATCGGGTGAGTTACTCAAATAACTAACTAGGTTAGTTAGATTCTCTAATTAGTGCTGACCTACATAGGAAGACTCAAAATAACATTTATAAATAATTTTGTGGGTACTATTGACCCAACTTACAACAGAGGTTTTACCTTATGACTTTTACATGACCAATTGCATCAAGGATGTCTCCAATGGAGGATTAACATTTTCGAAGGAGGAATACAATAAAAGTACAATAGAATATATTTTGAAGTTACATTTCTTTAACACTTTGAGCTTTGTTCAAACGATCTCCACATCTCCTCCTTGTTGCATGTGGACTCTCTTCCTACAATTAAACCTGCAACATGGAAATCGTGAAAAATGTAAATCCACAATGTGGATATTGGAAGATGATGGATAGAGCATGGAGATGAATTTTTACCTCACTTCAACCATATGAAAACGTGTAATGAAAATTCAGAAATACAACTTTTAATCGTACACATTTATAGCAAAATTGACCTTGAAACTCCATAAAATACAACCATTGATGACATAAACAAGCTAGATGTTGAATTCTAATGAAAACACACCATGATACTACTTGAATATAAACATAAAAAAAATTGAATGCATGTAGTTCACAGACTCTAAAATTATTGTTAAATCCCCAAAATGAATCCCTCGCTTCACCATCAAGGTTTCACAACTATTGGTTAAAGTTTTGAGTTATCATGTTAGGAGGCATTGGAGGGTTCATTGTAGCTACGTCATGGTCGCTTTTCTACAAACAATTGTTTGTCCACTTGGTCACTGCACACAATATTCATAATCAATGTCATCTATAGTGTTGTTTAAAGCCATCTCTTTTCAACATAGAGTTCAATTTTTTTGTTAATATATGTGGTCCAGAAAAAATTTAAACTTCATTGATATTTAGTTGTAAGGAGGGTCGCAAGATCGCACATATGGGTCACAACATATTATTATCACTACGAAAAAACCTATTTTTTATGAGTGGAGCGAGCTGGCATGTCATGTTTCTTTCATTAGTCTTATCCATTTGCTACATTCTTAATGTACTCGTGTCTCGAAGAAACAGATTGGTAATAGGTTATAATTGTCAATTATGTTCATGTACACATTTATCTATACAATGAGAGAGTTCTAATTATGTCACATGAACTATGGAACGAGTGTTCTTGTTCCTTAAACTCAATCTAAAAAGCAAAGGACACCTTCCCTTGTTACTAGTATATTTCAATGTTGGCCTCCTTAAATTCTTCTTCTTATTCATTTATATTCTTATTATTTATTTGAGTATGAAACATAAAAAGTTTTAAATTCTTTATATTTATTACATTGTTGAGAATAATTATCTTTCTTCTTATTCCCTTTTTTTCATTATTTTTTTATTCTTTTACTTATGTTTTTTTTTACATTTACTATCTTGAAAAAATTAGAATTTCTCATTTCCCCTTTATTCTTGTCTAATTTTTCTTTTTACTTTTGATTCAAAATATGTGAAAACAATTACTTAATGAACTCTTATTCTTAGTACTAGTTTTTTTTCTTGAATGAAGCATAAGTCTTTATTCTTGTATAATTTTTCTTTTTAGTTTTTATTCAAAACTTGTGAAAACAATCACTTAATGAACACTTATTTTTTTTCCTTATAATGTATAGGTCTATATATGATTGTTCTTTTTATCATTTTTTTTTAAATATTTAGATATGATTGTTCTTTTTATTTTTATTTCTAAGTATTTAGATATGATTCGTTCTTTCTATCTTTTTCTTTAAAGTATTTATATTCTAATACTTTCTTGGTGTTATGAATGACTTGATTTTTTATTTTTATTATTTATTTAATTTTCACAACTTAGAAGAAAACTTACAATATTCAAGTTTCTTTATTTAACGCATCAATGACAATAGAAAGTGTACCTTTTATTTCTACAAATCAATGACCATAGGAAAGGAAAGGAAATTAGAATCAATGACCATAGGAAAGGAAAGGAAATTAAATTAGAATCAATGACCATAGGAAAGGAAAGGAAATTAGAATGGCGAGCTGTAAATGCAACCTCAAATTCAGCTTAAAAGTCATAGGGAACTTTTACTGTGCTACTACTTTTTCAATTCAATTTTCCTTGTACAACTTATCGGGCTCCCACTTCAATAAAAAATTATTACCACTTCAATTCAATTTTTCTTGTACAACTTATCGGGCTCCCACTTCAAAAGCTTGACCACCAAAAGGGTTCCATAAAAAATTTAACAATATCTGACGGGCAAAATGGGAACCGCGAACCTTCATCCTTTACCTTAGTATTAACTGTAAATTTTATAAATCAACTTTGCTATTTTAGATTGAAGTTTAGTCAATTAATATATCAAATCAATCATGCATCCTTGCTCGGTCCAATTCTGTTCACGGCCAACTTACTCATGAGTCCAATTATGTTCACGGCCCAAATTTGTCAACTATGGGTGTGTTTTAAAATTCTTGTGTATTTGTATGGACTATGGACCAGGGTATTCTGTGGGGAGAATATGCTCTGGTTTGATTTTTAATATTAAGAAATTTAATTTTTTGGTTCCATATAATTCATGGAAATTTTTAATTTTAAGTATAGGAGCATAATTAGCTTTTTATTTGTTTGAAATTATAGATTAATTATTTAATTTTATATTTAATATTTAGGTTTATAAATAAATAAGGTGATCTAATTTATGTTTTTGTAAGTAAGGTGGTGTCAAATTATATTTTATAAAAGTGAAATGAGACTTTTAGCTATGATTATAATTGAAAGGATATCAATTTTGGGGATGTTTGTTGTGACATATAATCTATGGTTTATGTTGAGTTGTTATAGAGTTAAATGAAGTTTTCCAAGTATTAGTACATATTCATTTTAATTTGGATTTTACTTAGAATTGAGAGGGATCAAATTCTTTGAGGTGTGAGTTTTTCTTCAATTCTTTGTTTCAATGATGGTTCAACTATGTAGTTTAGTGGTTCAATGACCATTCAACTCTAAAATTGTATAGCAAGAAGTATCCAAGTTTCATTAATTTACTTTATATTATGATCAACATTGTAAAATTTAATTTACTTAATATTCTAAATTATTTTATTAAAGCACCATGTGTCAACTCCATTTTGAGCACATAAGTAAACTTTTCCTTCATAATCCATTGTATTATCTCTCAATGCAATAATTTAATCAATGAAAGACTTATGATTCTATGCTAAAATTGATTATTTAAACATGCATATAAATCTAAATTAATTAGATATTATCATAAAGATTTATTTGAGTACAAATTGTTCAATTATGGTTTCAAGTTTCAAAATCAATAAAGTATTGAATTTCATAGCTTACTTTAATTATTAAGGAGGCCTTGTATATTATTTATGGAAACTAATAACACTTAATCAACTTAGAAGTAAGATGTCAAAGAGTGTTTAATGTTTCTATCTATGACAACAATGAAATGGTGTAGTCTAAATATTCTAAGTTTTCAATTTTTTTTTAGCATATTTTCCATCTTATTTTTTGGATGGAAATCTTTAAAAATTCTTAGAATCACATATATTAGCTATGAAAATTGCATAATTTGGGTGCCATGGGGGTATTTGAAGATGTTGAATCTATTTAAAGATTCAAAAACACAATTTAAACCCTTCCAAATTTAGATTTTACCAATTTTTTTTTTACAAGAATCCAACCAAAGCCCACCTTAGAGTTATCCATATTCAAAGAAGCTCATAAATCATGCTATGAAATAGTGAAATGAAAAGATATTCTATCAAGAGTGGAAACAAGTTAAATTAAACTAGAATAGGGGTTTTGAGTTGTCCTTCCCTAGAGTGGGCCCTACCTAAGAATGTCCCATGACCCTCGTCACAACTCTAAATCCCCATTGGAACCAAACTTTATTTATGGACAATGCAAAAGCTAAACAAGTGTTTACAACTTGAAATTCTTTGTTTACTATTGGGATATGAAAAGGATTTCAAAAGGTCAAACTAAACAAGATCAAAGATGATATGAATGAAAACCAATTCTTCAATCTTAAGCCACACACACACACACACACACACATATATATATTGAATATGTCATGGATCCTTCGAGGAAGAGAACCAATGGCTCTACAAACATAATCCCTAAAACAAAGCATATTGTATATCTAATTAAACTTCATCAAGTAGTGAATTCCCTTCCTAACTAGACCAACACTATCTTGTAGTTGAGTTTGAATTTTTGAACTCCAAATGGATCAATGGGTTGTCTCTTGAGGCTTGACAACCTACACTATCACAAACATAGATTGGTGACATGATATTGAGAATCTCCTTCTACTACCATTTCTAAGGACTCTACAGCTATCAAAAGTAAAGTGGATATATGAAGGATCAAACTAGTATCTCTATGAAAGATGCATAAATTACTTCCAATGATCAATTTACTAGACTTTACAACACACCCTAAGTATCCAGTGAATTTAGTGTTAACAACTTAATCAACAAAATGAGCTCAAAGATTCAAGACATGCCATGTATTTTTTAACAGCCTATTTTTTCCCCTCTTACATTGTCCTAAGAATCATCATCTTTACACATCACTTTCAACAACTTTAACTCGATTTCCTTTGTAACACCCTAGTTTTGACTCCATGGTATTAAATTGCATATGATTTAAATATTACATTAAATCGTGGTGTGGAGCTCAAGGAAAATGCCCCACCATGGATTTAGTGTTTTATGTTTCGGCTTTTAAAATAGATGCCAATGGTTTATGTGCTAGCCAAGCACACTATGTTTTGAGACATCATGTAAAATGAAAATTAATAAAATACCACAACTAGCTATGCGCCGCAACGTTAAAGAGATGGGGGCATGATTTCACAAGGAATAGGGAGGGGGAAATAATCAAACCCTTAGGCCAATGGGGGAAAGCCAAATGTCAAGGGAAAAACCCATCAACCTTTCAACTATCCTTGTTGTCTTTTCTTCCTAGTCATCCAAAAGTGGTTGAGTTAAATTAATTCCTTGGGATGGGCAAGACCACCCATTTTTTGGGGAAAATATTTTTCTTGTCTTCCGAGGCAAGTAAGAGCCCAAGCTTGGGATTCCCCACCCATCCCTCATTCGCGTGGAAGGACACAACTGATTCCTTCCTCACGCAGTGGGAAGCTTGCAGATCTCTCCTTCCTTCATGTTTTGTGTTGTTGTTGTGTGTGTGATCCCTTCAGGAATCCACGTTTTTCTCTCCCTCACGTCCTTGGAGTTGTTGTGCGTTCCCCATTCATGTTTTTTACAATTCCCTATGTTTTCCCCATGGTTGGGAAGTGGTTTTGTGAACATTCAGTGGTTTGGATCTCTGCGGGGCATTTTTGTGTTGATTTCCACATTGGGAAATTTCGTTGTTGTGGTTGCACAACGAATGGAAGAGAAGACCCACAAATTTTGGGTGGCTGCTGAGGTCGTTTTGGCCACGTGAAGCCCATAAACGTTTCTGAGTTCGAATCCATGAGACAAGGATTTGAGAGGTTCATTTTTTCCTATGTGAATCCATTGAACCATTTCTAAATCTGGGTTTCTCACCCAAGGGCTAATTTTCTCCATTCACCAAATCATTTTTGGTTGAAAAGGGTTTCCTTCATACCCAGATGCTAAGTTTTGCTATTGTGGGCATCTTGGTGATGGCTTGACAAGTAAGTCCAAGAAACCCATCTGTTATTTAGATTCATGTGTTTGATTAGTAGGTTGGTTTAGCTAGGTAAATCCAAAGAACCATCAGTTAATTGGTGGGCTGTGTGTTTGATGAAATGTTTGGTTTGCCTGAGTAAGCCAAGGAACCCCATGTTATTAGCTTAACTAAACAGTCTATGAAACCCAACTATATGTTTGCTTGACTATAGGTGTATGGTTTTGCCTATGTGTGAGCCTGTTGTTCCCTAGTGCCTTGTGGAATAATGCCCAGCTCGTGGGTGGCAGTGATGCTGACAGATTGATGAGCTCACTAGCCTACGGTTGGGTGGAATGTTGCAAAGACGTACCTAGTTGCGGGACAATCTTATTTCAAGATAAGTATTCTTGTGAATTTTATCTCCGCAACTGTGTTTGGTTATGAATTAACATGAACATGTAGAATGCTTGAATGCTTGAATGCTTGAGTGAATGTGTTTGGCTTTTGGTGTATGTTAATGATTTATGCATCTATGTATTTTTTTTAATCCAATGCATTTTCATGTTATTGATGATAGAAAGAGCACTAGTGGAGCATCATTTTACTTGGGAAATTGTTTAGTATCATGGATAAGCAAAAAATGGTCCTCCATTTCACTTTCGACAATAGAAGTTGAGTATATTGTTTTTGCATCATGTTGTACTCAAAGTCATCTAGATGAAACAAACATTAGAAGATCTAATTGTGAAATATGAGGACCCAATTGTGATACATTATGACAACATGAGTGCTTTAAACATATCCAAAAATCTAGTTATGCACTTCAAGACCAAGCACATTCCAATAAAATATCACTTTTTAAGAGAGCAAGTGTCACATAATGTTGCCAAATTGGATTTTGTTGATACAAAGGAACAAATTGCAGATATATTTACTAAACCACTAACTCGACGGTCCTTTGTATATCTGATGTAGAAGCTGGGGGTTATCCCTCTTCCTTAGGATAAAGTTGGAAATTGTACCCTATCACAAAAGGAGGATACAGTTGACAAGGGGAGAAATGATGATAGGGGGAGTTTTGAGATCCTTTGTCATTAATGTCAAAGGGGGAGAAACTTGGAGAGTTGTTGTCATAAAAGACAAAGTGGGGTAATGTTGGGCATGATTATCATTGATGTCAAAGAAGTTCATTAATAACAAAGGAAAAGGATATAATTTCGGTGTAAATGGTCAAAAGTCGAAATTGTTGAAGCAAAATGGTCAATAGTCAAATAAAGTATGTTGCTTGTCGATAGTTTTTATTCTATTCTACCATTGTTAGTGGAAGTCGATTGTGTGTCGATCATTATCCGTTGAGTTGAAATATGAATTCAACCACAACTCCATAAATTAGAGTCATTAGAATCTAGTTTGACGTTGAATCCGCAATTCAAAGTCACATATAAGTGGACATTGGGGATTCATGAGTCGAAGTCAAAGTCGCAATAAAAAATTCAGAGTTGAATTCAGATCACGACATTGAAATCAACTAAGTCGAAGTTGGAGCTCAACATGATTGACATTGAAATCCGCTAAGTCAGAGTTAGATCTCGGCATCAGAATCAGTAAGTTGAAATTGATGGAGTTTAGATTGACATCAGAATTAACAAAGTCAAATTCGATGTAGAAATAGCAGATCTAATGCTATGAGTAAATAGAGCCTTGATGCTAAGAAGAAACACAAGAAGTAGATCTTGGTTCTAAGATAATTCTCACAAGCATACACAGGAAAAATAGAGAGAAGAAGAAAGATTGATTCACATGAATGAAGAGATGAGTATTGGAGTGTATTCTTCCATTGAATAATGATGAATAATAATGTACATAAATATTACATCCCTTATAGGTAAATTCAAGTTGTATGGGAGATAATTCATGAAGCTCAGAATGGTAGACTTACTAAATATGATAAACCGTCATATGTGACTAAAGCACTTTCCTAATCAGTGAAGGACCTCACAGATTAGATAAAGAATGAGTGAGTTGCAAGTATGATGGAAAATAATGCTAATCCTGTAATCTAGATAGAAAATCATGGAGGATGGGTTGGAAACAAAATATAACAGTTTCCTAGTAGACTAGCTTTACCTTATCCACTGAAAAACAAGAATAAAGCAGGATAAAGGAAGAATCTATAGGAAGGTGCAATTACTAAATATGGAATTCAATAAAGTGGATAGGTGTTAGAATAATCAAACCCATAGTATTACCCACTTAGACATTAATTCATTTATTTTTGTCTTATTTGCCTAGTTCATGAGTCCCACCATGTTCAAGTTGCTAATTGCCTATCCATAGAGGTCAAACTTGCCATATTTGACTCATGTAGCGCTTGGGAAAGCCTTAGGAATCAAATCTGCTTTATTCCTAGCCTCCTAGGCGCCCTTCTGCTTTTTCAGTTTTTAAAGCACATAAGGAAAGCAAGACTAGGTGAGGTGAACCTGTTTTATTCCCCTTTCATTCTCCACTCTTTCCTCCATGCAAAAGCATGCATGAGCTGCCATTCCACCACTCATTAGCTTGCCCATGCGCCCTTGCCAATTTGTGAGCCTCATGACAGATTTGGGATAAGCTTTTTACACCTATGGGGGATTTG
>LPNX011053253.1:94669-117428 GCA_001517045.1 Pseudotsuga menziesii
CCAAAAAATATAGAAGTTTAATAATTACAAATTATTTGTTTTTTTTTAACAGAAACTGGAAATTTTTTTATATTAATAAAAGAAGAACCATATACAGAAGAGATTCAAGTTTCAACTTTATAAAAGCAGAGACTAAGTAGTTCTCTAGAGGCCCATCATAAAGAAAAACAACTTCAAAACTTGTTCGGTTGAACTTTGAGCATCTTATCCTACTACCTCTAGTAGAGTAGATTCTTACATATTAATTACATATAAGAAGGAAAACATACATTTAACAAAAACAAATAATAAGACCAACACATCAATCTTGAGAAACATCTAGTAGTACCGCAACTTCTAGAGAAACTTCTACATTTTGGAGTGTTGAGGAAAGACCCTCCATAGGGGATGCATGGTTGTGTTGGTTCATGTTCCTTGTAGAGTCATTCCATTCTACTAGTACTCTAGATTCATATCTTCATGCATTGTATCTACAACACCTTTAAGCTGAGAGAAGCGTTAATCTGCTTGCTCCTCCTTCTCTCTGCAGAATTCTTGCATCAAGCTCCTCATGCCCACCAGGAAATTGTGCATTCCGCTGAATTTTTCTACATGAGATTGTTCTATCCTCGTCATCATCCTCCTTGTATATTCCACCTTGCCTACCAAAACATGAGTGTTTGTTTCCACATCCTCTTGCCTGGTGTTAACACACAGAATCTCCTTTTTAGTGTAATGATGCTCCTCAAGAATCACATAGGCCACCTCATGCTCGTAGAGGAGCATTTTCTTGTATTCAACCATGTATTATTTTACATATTGGAAGGAACCAGGCTTTGGATCTTTGGGAAGAAGAATCTGATTCTAAGCAGGATAAGAACAAAGGCGTGCTCATCACAATAAAGTGTAGACCTCATACACCATCTTATCAACTTCTTGAAACTTCGACGAGAAGTGGGAGTCGACTTGTGCAAAATTTCAAGAAAGGCGCTCGCATTAAAGTCGATGACATGGCCTTGAACCTTGATGATTATGTTGATTAAAATCAAGGCGTGAGAAAATGAGACTCCTTTAAAGCATGTGATTATGCCAAACTTCTTCCACCCTGTTCTTGGAGCCATTATTATGAGCCAATCCAAAGCCTTAGAAATCCTATAAAATTTGACTAGGGAGTTGAGGTCCTCATGTTTCTTCTTTATACAATAACAAAACTTACCTAACTTAGAAAGCCTGCTGTACACTTACACTTTTGGAGTAGTTGTCTATCATTGTCTCTCCCTCTAACAACCTACATTCTATATTTTCCAAGTGATCATCTTTAGCATTACTATGTCGGTTGCTATGAAAAAAATTGAGGTTAGAGAGATTATCTACATGGCCCAAAATTCTCCTTTGCACCTTTCCAATTCCAACTTATCTGCTTACCTACAACTTCCTCATCCGATGGATAACAGTCAAAGAGTCCCCAAAAATTTTGCACGAGTCAATTTTTAGCTCATTTAGGACCTCTATACATTACGTCAAGGTTTCCCATTCAGCTTGCATATTCATCCTTTTTCACAAAACACATGAGAAAGATAGGATTCTGTTTGCACCTACCTCCCCTAGGTTCCCTTTAAAAGCCCCATCAAATAAAAATGACATTTTCTTTTGATCCTTCATCCATGAAGTAAAGGCATATAGATAGAGCTTGAGATCCCATGCTTGAGTTCTGAAAATTTTGGATTGAAGGGAGCTATACTCACAGAATGGAGAAGCCCATTTAAATTCCGAGGAAGACAGAGGTTCAGAATCTTTTATGCACCATCCATTTGCTAAAAAAATTCTTTTATCTGAGAGATGGCCTTATTGGAAACTGTGTTCACACTGGCTTCAATTCCTTAAAAAATTTCTTTGTTCCTTGCGAGCGAGAGTTGCAAATTAAGATACTTTGGAAGCACCTTCCAGGTATTTAAGAGGGATTTTTTCCTCTTTAAATTACCTGAGTACTGATAATCCCATCTCATATAAAATCTTGATATTTGGTTAGGCAAGGCTAGAGTGATCCCGATATTTTCCACAAACCATTCTCAAGATTGAACAAAAAATGAGCATTGTAGGAAGAGGTGGGCCACTGATTCTTCTGATACCTTGCATAGAACGCATCAACTTGTCCCTTCAATTCCTCTCTTTACGACATTCTGTGTAGTTAGAAATTTTTTTATGGGCCAGAAACCAGTTAAAGGTGTTAATGTTTGTAGGGAAGTCACGTTTCTGAACTTACGTCTATAGAATTGAGATAGGAAGCTGGGGGAACTCATGTAAGATATTAATGTGTCCTCCTTTTACTGAATAGGTTACCAAAGTTCCCCATCCTCGGTCATCCTTGTCGTTAATGTTATTTGGGGATTTTCTATTTAGCTCAAGGATGAGAGTTGCAAATTCATTTTTTAGCTTATTCGGAACCTGAATATCACAACAATTTATCCATTCACCATCCTCTAACTAGACAGAAAGATCATACTACTTTTTTATCCCATTATTCCTTAACCATTACTTAAGCCCATGTAAATCTTCTCTTTCTTCCAGTGGGAGGTGGTGGAGAATCACAGGGTCTTCACTTAGTGAAACTATGCCATGGCATCTTCGTTCATGAGATATTAAAGAATACCCCTATTTTCACTATATATTGTTAAATACATACCAAAATCCTTTTGTTGAGCCCCACTCCCAGTACATATTTCCAATTAAAAAGCCCCTATTTTATGTGATATTCCTTTTTTTACTAGATACCTCTTTTTATACCACCCAATACCTATAAACCACATATACCTTACTCCTCGCCCCCCAACATCTACAATGTATTGACCTTATTTTTCACAATTTAAAAACCCCCTTTATGAATGAAGGTGATTAGATATTAGTCAACAAGGTGAATCCCCATGTGGAAAGTATGTCTTCCGAACTCTACTTCATTTGGAAAGTAAAGAAACAATGGAGATAAAATAAGGAGGTGGAGCTCGAAGATAATCCCATGGATTCATTTTGGTTCATAGTGTCCTCCATGGACCTATTTGTAACCATTATATTGTTGTCTCCAGTCTTGGGCTACGTGGTGGCGACTAGTAAAATCGTTAGTGCTATGAACTCTATAAAGATTCCTTTAGTACTCGCGTGTTGTTTTAATTCCTCTCCAGAGTGTGAGAACATTGAGGATCACATCTTCAAATGTTGGATTGTGGTGTGTGTCTCCCAACCAAAGTATATATCGGTTAGATCAATGTTCAGTTCATTAGTTGGCTTCGTGATCATAGTTTGCAATGTGATCTTAGCTTTGAAATGAAAATACATTGAAGTTCCACCACAATATCATATCGTGGCCAAAATAATGGTTTCTATTCATGTTGCATTTGTAACCACCCCGTTATGTATTTTTGTAAAAGGAGGCTTATTGAGGTGAAAAATGATATCGATGGACACTTAACAGACCAATTGTTTTGGGAGTCAAAGATTTGTGAAAAAAAACTACTAGAAACCATTACTGTTAATTTTAATCACTTGACTTCGGATACATTCCTTATTACTGCACATAGAGATTGTGGTTCAGAGAATCGTGGTCTCACTGAGAAAAAGTTGTTGGTGTCTTTCTTATATTGTATTCAAAATTATCTCGTGGTGTCTCTCTAAAATTGTATTCAGAATTATCTGGTCATGGTGTCTTTCTAAGATGGTAAGAAGAATTATTTCGGTTTTAACAATGCAAATATTTGGAGAACGTAAGAACATGATATTTTATTCTAGTCATAATCCGTTTTCTAGAAAGGATTTGGAGATCTCCAAGTATACAAAAGATTTGGAGAAGGTAAGATTGCTAGGAAAAAATTGTCACAGCTTGTGGATAGCAAATCAGTGGGCCTTTAAAAAAAAGTGAAGCATATGATAGAAGGCTCCAAAGTTGTTGAGCTTGGATCCCAAGAATTAAAGACATTAATTAGAGAAACAAAATAGTGCGTCAAAGATGTTGCATCACGATTGAACGAAAGGAAATTTGAGAAACAAAAGAGTCCATCGAAAATAAAGTTGTAGCGTGGATGAAAGAAGAAGAAAAAACATCTGCAGCCTAAAGCAATATGGCAAGAAGACGAAGAAATAATGTATGCGGCAATAGAAACACATTTCAAGTACTGTTCCAAAAAGTCTTGCAGGAAGATGAGAGCAGTATCATTGATCCATTTAATGATCTACTCTTGTAACGGTATTAAATTAGATGAAGTTAGTGATGGTATCTATGCTTATTGGAAAGCATGGAATATCATGGGCATGTTGACAGCTCAGATCTGGAAGCCAAAATGGTGCCTCCGTTAGTCAAAAAAAGAACTCGGACATGTTTGAAGAAATTTGGAAGAATCTGAAGTACCGAAGATCTCGACCACGGGAAGAGGAAGAAAGCGTCATCACAATTATAAATAGAACAGTTAAGAAAGGACTTGGGCCAAATTGACATGGAAGCAAACATGATAGAAAAAATTCTAGTTATGGATAATCATTTAGACTCTTGCAAGAACTGGACAGAATCCCACGACTGAATGGAGATAGTGTTAAAAATTAGCTTGTGTGTAGGGCATGAAATATTTATTTGTTTAAAGACTTTAAATTATTATTTTTGAGATTTTGATCAAGGGAGGTAAAAATAAATGTAAAAGAATTATTAATTATTTAATAATTAAAAACTAGGAAAATCAAAATTGAAGTAGTTGTTGTAAAGTGTTTGTTGACCCATAAGAATGAATAACAAGTGGCAAAAGAAGAGCGCAAGTGGCAAAACTGCTGAATGAAAGCTCAAGTGATGCAGGTGGCATCCTCCCTAAAAAACAGATCCAGACTCATTGTGGAGTAATAATGAGCAGGTGGATAAGTATTGAAGCCATAGAATGAGCAAGATGCTTGTGATGGAGCGGAAGTGAACTAGCTTATGCAGAGAGAGCATTGATTAGTATTTGTCCTTGTGGTTCAACACACAGGCTTGGGGTTACAAAGAAAGTGACTTAGTTTTTAATCATTTAATAGGTTCCATTCTATTAATCACTTTATTTTAGATTTTGTAGTTATATTTCTGAAATATCATGCTAGTTTCTTAATACAGTTTATATACTTAAATGTATACACCAAGTATGCTTTAAATATTTTGTTTTATTATAGAATAATTTATAAACATAGCAAATAAATGTCCAAAATATATATTTTCATTATCATGCTTAAAAAACCCTTAGAATAACTACAATAACTTAAATATCATAAATAATTGATAGTGTATTAACTATTAGCAATGTATAGAAGTAGAAAAGACGATATGCTTCTTATCAAATATTATAAATATATATGTTAAATGATGCTTATGCCATTAAATCCAAAGTTAAAAACCTAACTATGTTATCAAACTAGAAAGTGTTCATAAACTATAAACTAAGTCGAGAAGATAAACAAATTTTCCACATATAGAGTGGTATTATACACCAAGAATCCAATTTGCTGGATTTAAAAGGTCATTTCAAATCTCTAACGAGACTAGTAATCGAGTTTCAAATAAAACTATATTTATCAACTAAAAAGAATTCAAACTTCACTTAGGTTTCATCCATGGAGTGTAAGAGGCCAAGAAGCCCTTTTTCCAAAATTGAAACCCAACATCATGGCTAAACATAAATATGCCAACTGATAGTTGATTGTTGCACATACCTTGTATACGTAGCAAGAGAAATATGTTCACACAAATCACAGGCAGGTTCACTCCATCATTTGTTTCTCATGCACATAAAAAGAAATGCTGTTAGATTAGGAAGCATAAGCAAAGCAAAACAATGTTTTAAAATGTGAACCTAGGCTTTCTACTTACCAATTTACTGAGCAATTGAATGCTTTGGAGGAAGCATAAACCTCCTTAATCTTCAAATATTTAAGTCGGGTTTGCAAGAATATTAAACTTTGAATCAAATTCCATTCCAAACTTAAGTCCTAGAAATTGCTAGCTTGTGTAGTTGAAGAAAAACAAGGTAAGATAACCACTTGAATCTTCATTAACCCGCATACAAGTTTACCCACTATTATTTTTCCTAAACTAAGATTTTGAAGACTAAAACCCTAAACCTCGAAAGGGGTAAATACTTACAGTTTTAAAATAAAAAACTATGACATGAGGAAGGTCAAAGGTTAGAAATAGTTTCATTATAATAAGAATTGGAACGGGATCCTGAGGTTATTTCTTGTCCAATTTGAGAATTCAAATAAAACTGAACTGTGTAATAAAATGTGTGTCTTTACCTTTCCTCCTCCTCCTTTGCACCTATAGCACACAAGACATGGATGGGAAGCCTTTTATGTAGCACAAAAATGAAGCGTAAAATTGGTAGAAACCAAGAACCCATATCGTGTAACTGTTCGAGGTTACCGAGGGTTCTTCTTCATCAACGATTACACCATTACAACACCCCGTGTAAAACAACGTGCTCGTTTAGCTTTAAAACCTTGATAAAACTTGTATGTAAAAACTGTAATGAATAATGTAGATTACATCGAAAAAATGATAACTTCCTCTTAACTGAAGAGAGCTCCATCACGAACAGTAGAATGCAGAAGCCAAACCATTAAATGTTCCACACAAAGCTAAAACAACACTTTTGTCATAGTTGTGGGTGTATAGAGGGATAAACACTAGTTATATTTAAATTGTGTAATTTTCAACAAACTATACAATATGGAAAATAATAAATCACAATTAGGTGGTTTAATTGACAATTAGTTGTCAGGGTTTTCCATGGTACTATTTATTGTTAGATATTTTTCTTAAAGTTGTATCTCATTATTGTTATATATATATAAATATATTGTTCTAGACAATTTCTGTTTTGCAGTCAATCCAAATATTTTATTGATACTCACAGCATCGTTATGCATGCATACAATGCTCTGAATCTTGTTTTGTGATCACAACACTTGGCACTATTAAAAGCATTATGTGTTTTCATGATGGGATGGAGCTATTCCTTTCCACCATTTAATGAAAAATCATATCATTCATTCCCAACACTCGAAGCAATGTAAAACAATCAAGATCTAATTTTATGGCCACCGTTAGTTATTGTTCACAGTGCATGCACTAGAAAAATAAAGGATGGTCATTAAGAGGGTTTTGGAAATCGAGAGATGGATGAACAACTTAAAGGTGTGGAAAGAAAATCAATCCTCTTCCTATTTGGTTTCCTTTTCCATTTCAATTTATGATAATTTATGATTCTTTAAATAGATTTTACCTATATACTAAACAACATAGTGTACATGGAAGTTATCCAACAATATGAAGTCCTTTTATTGTAGATATGACCTGAATTCTTCTATCCTTTAATATTTAGATATGGTTCTAGAGTAGTTAGGTCATTTGCCATATATTAAATGAAATTCAAATGGATATAAGAAATGAGGCTTCTGTGATGCATTTTTCACTTCCTATTTTTGTTCAACTTATAAGAAAGATTGATAAATATGTTAAGACCTATGATGGCCTTATTATTGGGAGAATGAGATCCTCAACTTTTCATCTCATATCAATCATGTTATATGTTTTTTAATATTTTTAGCATCATAGATATCAACAGTCTGTTGTTATTTATTTCATTATTGATCCCTACAAATGATGTTTGAAGGACATGAATAAGCTTGGTACTTCTGCAAGTATTGTAGAGACTTCAAGGGTACTAGCCCAATGAAAGATCACATGTCTTATAGGCAGGAGATTGGTTGTTCGATTCCTCCATACCCTATCTACAAAAATCAGTGAATATTTGCATAGAAAATGACTAAATTAGTGACCAAAAAATGGGAGATAAGTGACCAGCAAATGGGATATAAGCGACCATAAAAATGACCAAAATTCACATATAAATGACCAAATGACAGTTTTGGTGGCTAATTTTCGATCTCTTATCACCAAACATATGACCAGATTAATGACCAAATATGTGGCCAAATTAATGACCATCCGACAAGTTATAAATGACCAAACTATATATGACCACATTTTTGGTTGAGTGATAAGAGACCGAAAATTAGCCACCGACGATCACCAAATCAAAAGTGGTCATTTATAGGCAGATTTTGGTCGTTTTTTTTGTCAATTATCTCTCATTATGTACTAGTGCCTTGGGATGTTGATATCCTAAGGAACGACTAGGTGAAGGGAGTCACATCCCATAGGTAGTGGAGAAATACATGAAAGTAGTAATCAAAAGTATTGTGGTTTCACAGAAGAGGAGTTCCGAGAATGACTGCTTGAAAATTGAAGGTAGTGATCCTTTTGAAAGTTGTAAAAACATGCATGTATTATGCATTGAGGACGATGGATGGTTTAAGGGGGAAGGGATGTAATACCCCATGTGTTAATCCCTGAACACATGTAATTTGTAATTGTTTATTATTATGGAACATGGTGTTGGAAAAAGGGTCTTTAAGGACCTACAGACATTATTATTATTTTTTAAACAATTAATTAATGAAAACAATTGGCACATCGAGGACCACTAAAAGAGTATGGGAGGCCTAGATCCATAATGTGAGGGGGAATGGGGACATTCCTAGCACTTTAGAACCTATTTGGTTGATCTTGGTCCATATTTATGCCTTGGTAGCTTTATTAGTTGATGATCACCCAAACATTGTACAAGAGACCCAACTTTGATTACTTTAGCCTATGTTGGTATTATTGAGCCTAATTAATGATTTAGTGGGCCTCTGTGGTGTTTGGTGGGTGCCACTTGTTGATTAATCCCCTTTGGTGGTTTTGTAACTCTTTTTTGGAGATTACACTTGGTTTTGTAACTCCCATTTGCAGAAGTGTTCCCTCACTAGCTATTTTTATCCTTAACACCTCAAAAGTTGTGTAAATAATTATGTAACTCCTTGTGTAAATACTTTTGTAAGTACTTGTGTAATTCCTCCCCTTTCTCTTTTGGGAATATTCATTGGCTTTTGTGACACCTCGCCTCACTACTTTTGATTCCTCTTCGTGGATGATGTTTCCACACATGAATTTGAGTGGGGTGGAGTGGCTTAGAGTCACTCTCCTTGGAATTCGAATTGCTTGGGTTAGATTAGATTTAACCTCTTATGGTTGAATTACTCCCTTTGGATTGACTCAAGTTGGATTACCTTGGTTTGGTTTGAACCTATTAAGTTAGAATTGGCTTCTTTGGTCTATAAGTCCATGTTTGATATCCTTGGTTTGAGGTTGTTTTTCATGGTTCTTTTTTATGGCTGTTGACCATCGTTGTTCATACCTTTGATGGTGAGATCTTGGGAAATCATGAATTCTTTACTATGTGAATTAACTTTATGCTTGAAGCACTATGATCTTGTATGTTGTCTGCAGTAATCCCAGAAAACTCTGGTGTAGTTCCATAGTTTCCACTACTTGGCTCTGTCTTAGACCTACACATAATTATTTATGGTGAATGGCGATATCTCGATGGCCTGGGGGGTCTGGATTACCATTGCACCTGGTAGTGGGGTGGAAGAGGAAGTATGTGGTGAGGAATAGAGTTTTGGATTCTCAAACTAATACTTGAGATATTCTTGAGTGCACCTCTGTTGTGTATCTATGAACTCAACTCAAGGGTGGCCTGCCAAACTGATATTTGGCTTGGCAATTCCAAAGGCTGGGTGGAATGTGGTCTGGATGATGCTAGTTGCGCATTGATAAGACAAGTGATTTATCTCATGTTTATTTAGTTTACTTGGCTCTTATCTGACTTATTTATAGATGCACATGAAATGTTTGATGAAACTTATGAGTTATTTGTGGAAGAAATTTCTCACAAAGTTCAATATATTTATGCAAGTAAATTTTATGAAGGAATTGGAAACTAGTTTTTGGGATTTTTTGCAGAAATTGTTTGAGGAAATAATTCTTTGGTACCTCTGCTATAGAACTGATATTTATGCTCCTATTCATTATATAATGTGTATTTTTATGGTACAGTAACCTTGGAATGGTTTAAGACACTTCTCTTTGATGCTTCTACCTTTTATTCGGAAACTAGTTCTTCGATCAGACTGTTTGGCATAGTTTGAAGAATTATCATTTGAAGTGTTTGTAAAAATGTTTGAGAGTTAATTTTATGATTATGTCTGATAAATAATGTTGAAATGTGTGTGATAATGTGAGGAGAAATATTCTTGGTAGTGTTGGGGAAATGCCTACCGAAATTATAGATCAATTTTTGATTTCTAGCTCCTTCAATGGAATTGTTTTGAGTAGATTTATGACTTTGCATATGAAGTGTTTGAAAAAATTCTAGAATGAGATATACCTATTTTATGACTGATAAAACATCTTATTCATAGTTTGAATTGCATTTGAATTATTCTATGAGTTGTGTATTTAATTATTCTAGTGATTCCTAGAATTACTAGTCAATCTGGATGAGTAGAATTAACTCATTTTCTGAGTTGTTTAATGGAGTGTATATGGGTGGAAAGCTATATAAATATGGCTATAAGTGACCCCTAATATAATTTCCATGAGATACAATAGTCATATATTTCTCTTTATTTGTCATTTGGAAAGTTAAATTGGAAACTAGGTACATTGCGGTGAAATTGGTAACTAGTTTTTGGATTTGGATCTATGTTTTTGGTAAAATATGAATGCACATACACATACTATGTTATGGTGTTTTAATTGTGTTGTATAATTATATTTTCCAAATATTTACCTTCACCTCTATGTTCCTTGAAACTCGGTACAATTGGTTTGATTGAATTCCTGGCAGTGTTTATTAACAAGTTGTACTGACTGAACTTGAAATATTCTTCGTTTATGTACTCGGATCATATATGAAAAAGTACTTTAGTTTTTTGTACATGATTTCTTAAATATGTGTATAATGGATTTAGTTTCACTTTTTGGTTTATTGTCATGGTTGTGTGTAGAATTTGTGCAAGACTAGTTATTAGTGTTGAACGACTAGTTGACTAGTTGTTGTGGAATCATTTTCATAATTACTATGTTTAATTAATTGGAAAATGGTAATTAGGCATGATTTTCATGGTATTAGGTGTTTATTAG
The DNA here is from genome assembly GCA_001517045.1 of Pseudotsuga menziesii. Lineage (NCBI taxonomy): Eukaryota > Viridiplantae > Streptophyta > Pinopsida > Pinales > Pinaceae > Pseudotsuga > Pseudotsuga menziesii. The sequence continues at coordinate 105,744 of LPNX011053253.1, forward strand.
CCATTGGACTTGATAAAAAATGGTTAAGTGATAAATAAATGAAATTATAATATGCACAGTCAATTGTGCACTAAGTGTCGTTAAGTATCGTAATGAGAACACTAATTACTAGTTAATCATGCTTAAGAGTAAATGGACTTTAGAGGTGGAATTTATGTCTGAATTGGATTGGAATGAATATGTGATGTTGCTAGAAGGTGTTAGTAACCCTTCCCAACCCTTATTAGATGTTGGAATAGTTATTGAATTTATTTTAGTTTATTGGTAATTAAAGGAACTTTGTCATGATTAAATCCTTCATAATGAAATTTAATATTTGTTTAACTAATTTGATGTGCTAAAATTATCTAATTAGCCTTTGAGAGATAATTATATGTCCCTCACACCCTTTGATATCCATGGGGGGCATTATAAGATCATCTTCTGCAACATGAGTGTGTGAATACTTGACCATATTATGCAACATCAGTATGCGAATAATGGATCATCTCTTGCACCATCAGTATGTGAATATTGGATCATCTCCTGCAACATCATTGTGTGAATACTGGATCATATTTTGCAACATCAGTATGTGAATACTGGATCATCTCTTGCACCATCAGTATGTGCATACTGGATCATCTCCTGTAACATTAGTATGTGAATACTGAATCATCATCTTCAACATCAGTGTGTGAATATTGAACCATCTTCTGCAACATCAGTATGTGAATATTGAATCATCTTCTACAACATCAGTATGTGGGTACTGAATCATCTTTTGCAACATCAGTATGTGGCTACTGAATAATATTTTGCAACATCAGTCTGTGGATACTCAATCATCTTCTGCAACATCAGTATGTGGACACTAAATCATCTTCTGCAATCTCAGTATGTAAATATTAAATAATATTCTACCATATCAGTATGTGAATATGGAAGCATCTACCTGCAACATCAGTATATGATAATGAATCATCTTCTACAACATCAGTATGTGGGTACTGAATCATCTTTTGCAACATCAGTATGTGGCTACTGAATAATATTTTGCAACATCAGTCTGTGGATACTCAATCATCTTCTGTAACATCAGTATGTGGACACTAAATCATCTTCTGCAATCTCAGTATGTAAATATTAAATAATATTCTACCATATCAGTATGTGAATATGGAAGCATCTACCTGCAACATCAGTATATGATAATGAATCATCTTTTGCAATATCAATATTTGAATACTCAATCATATTCTGCCATATCAATAAGTAAATACTGAATCATCTACTTGCAACATCATTATATAAATACTAAAATGAAAGCAACAAGATCATTAGCATGTTAGTGCTAAAACCTCATCATCAACAAATAACTGTTATATCGTTATTTGTAAAATCAGTAAAGAAATACTGAAACCACTTCATCAATCATAAGTACAAAAATATTGAAACTACCTCATCATCATCAGTATGGGAATACTGAAACACCTCATCAACATCAGTATAGAAATAATAAAACCACCTCTTTCCCTTTGGACATTTGGAGAAAAATCACGGTGGTTTCTTTAGTAGATCCACTCGGGCGTTTGTCTAACTTACTAACCCTTTTGGGCTAACACGCCTATTCAGAAAGATGGATCTCCCTGGGGACTAAACAAGCCTTGTATATCTTAATAACCCTTTGGGATCAAACAAGCCTATCCATACATACTAATCCCCTTAGGATCAACATGCCTCGTCTGAATTACTAACCCTTTCAGGCCAACAATCCTAGCTAGACATACCCTACCCTAGACTGAGCTACCACACCATTGAAACATGAAACCTTCTACCTCTTCTTCACATCCTCTTTCAAGGGAGGTCCTTTCAAACTACACCAAGCTTGTCTTGAAAGTATTCAAACTTTACACGCGACAGAGGCTTAGTCAATACATCTACTACTTGTTCATTTGTAAGAACATACTTGAGCTTTATAGCTCCCTTCTACAAATTTTTCTTTATCATTCTTCTCTTGTACATACGCAACTGCATCGTACATCCACAACTTCATCATTTCTTCTCTTATCCATCTGTAACTTTATTTGTCTTCTCTTGTACATCCACAACTGCATCATTATTCTCTTGTACATATGGAACTTCATCATTCGTCTCGTGTACATCTGAAACTACAACATTCTTCTCTTGTACATTCGTAGCTTTTCCATTATTCTCTTGTATATATAATTCCATATTCAATTGTACCCTTTAGGTACCACACCACGTGCATTTCCACAACCATGTGAACACATCCCAGCTCCACAAAGAAAATATACAACCTCAAGTTCGTCACGTACATTAACTAACCAATATTCTTCCTATAGATTGTGACATTACTGATTTCTGTAGTAGGATCACATATCTACTTCATGTTTTCTTCCATTGGTGTATCCCAACATCTCAAACCTTATATCAATTACACATTTTCCTTGGCCAAGGAAAATGTACCTCAAATCTCAAAAATCATGTCAAGATTATCAAACTTTGAGATCTACCACAGTCACTCCCTCTTAAGTGGAGCACCATCCTTCCTTTGCATCTTGTACTCTATTCATCGAAAGATTTGAGTGATAGGTAGCCTCCTCTACTACTAATATTCTGTGTATCCATGTATGTTACCTCTCAAGATCACTGGATATCAAGATCCTCCATCTCAAACTTTGTTGCAAGTTTCTCTTGCACCCATCTATGAGATTCTCGTCATGTGTAGGATTCTATATTTGACATTGTATTAAAGGTTGGGATCTCCATCACTCTAGTTGATCCTTAAGCTCCTCATGTAACTGTATGTGATATCCCATGTGTTTATACTGAGCTTGTAGAAATCCTTCTACACATAGGTGGTTCTTTGTAGAGAGTCCCAAATCCTGGAGGTTGCTCGGTCTCTTCTTCTACTTTGATTACACCAATGTTTTAGTGTAATATCCATTACTGAAGAGGTGTGTCTATCCCTTAGAGAAATGTCTCACCATGATTGACTCCCTCTTTTTGAGAGAAACCAAAAACATTTCTTTGTATTTCTTGATACTTCCATCTAATGTATTGTTTATCTTGTAGATCTACTTGGAACATGTTGCAAAACTCCCCTTCAAGTATCCAAACATCATTCTATATGATCGAATGGTACTTCTTGATCATAAAATCCTTCCATTCTTTCTTCTTGGGACATTGTTTCACAAGGTATCCTTTCTTATCAAAACTGAAACATCTGAGTTGTGAGATGTCCTTCTTCCAAAGTTCTTTTATTCTCACGAGAATGTTCTTCCTTCTTGTTCTTTTTATTCTTCACATGAGTTGTTAGGGATTATTTTCATATTCATCCATCTCTTCTTCTTTTGCTATCAATTGAGCTTCTTCTTATGTGCATTCCTCCATAGGTGAGATTGAATCCTTGTAGAACAAATCCCTTGAATGAAAGATTCCCATGAACTTGGGAGACTATTCAAGGTTGTAATTTATGCTTCTGCTTCTTTGACATTGTCTCCAATGGCTTCCAGTTTCTCCTTGAGCTAAGAGATCCTTGTGAAGTAAGATTCAATGCTTTCTGACATTTGCATATTCACATCCATGAGTTGAGTTCTCAAGGTTATCTTCCTGTTGATGTTATTTCCTTCGTACAAGTTGGTCATTGTATCGAACATCTCCTTGGGATTCTTCAAGGATGATACATGTGAGATCTAATGGAGAAGGAAATAATCCTCTTGGATTTGACTAAGTCGTTCTTGTGCTTTGTCTCCATCTCCCTCTGGATTTGCAGCTTCTTCTTTGACATAGTTCTCCAAGTCATGCTTCTTCAGGTATGAGAAGCACTCTATACTTCCATGCTCATAAATTCTTGGCTCCTTCAGGATTTTCCTCAAGGTTGGTATTATTTGTCATCATGAGAAAAATGAGAACCTTAAATGGAAATAGAGAGGATAGAACTTACCAAAGAGATCGCTTCAACTTGATGTTTGCTTGAAAGCTTTTATGGAAGACTACTTCGTATGTACCTAGGGCTTGATAGAGAAGACCTAATTTTTCAACTTATTTATATTTCAAATATGATTGGATAGAAACATGTGCCTCCTCAAGGAGAGCTAAGAAGCATACTGATTTTCCCAAAACTGTGGACAAAATTGCAAAATATGTAATGCCCTAGTTTTCCCTGATAGTAGTGTTAGGTCAAAAATTGAAAAGCCACACAATGATAAAATTATTCCATAGAAATATGTTCTCTCCTAGGGAGTGTTTGATGGTTCTCCTTGTTCACCTTATCGATGGAGGGAAGTGCCCAAAACATGAAGCCCTAGTTTCTCTAATTTCTTCTGTAGAATTGTATGATCTTGATTCTGCTATATCTCTGCAATTCTTGCTCCTCTAGGTATGAAACTTCATCTTGAGATAGCTTGATCTATCTTATTTGAAAACCCACAGGTTATATCAGAATTGGTTCACCAAGTGGAACTTATGTTAAGTTTCCTAGGGTAACTTGTTTGAGGACTAGTTCAATATAGCGAACTTGTACGGACTTCCACATGTCACTATCTCAACTTCGGGGTATGAAACTCGTACCACATAAAATAAATTCTATTCCTTATCTTCAAAATCTTGTGAAATTTTATTTGGAATTTCCTTGCCTAATACATAGCGATTTTCCCTACGTCACCTGTTTATGACTAAATTATGGAAGAGGATGGAACCTTGATTTGGAGGAATCATATCTCCCACATTATAGTGAATCTGAGGTTGAAACTTGCACACAAGTTAAAAAAAGATTTCATCCTTGGCATGTCCAAGTTTTAGTTCCTAAGCATTTACGAAACTTGATTTATAACGAAAATTCCAAGATTACTAAATTTTTCCTTCTAGGGTTTTTCAAGCATGAAAGGTTAATCCCCACTAGTTGCAGTTGTAGCAGTTTTTCGGCTTCACAAAGAATTCTTTCAGGGTGTCTCTGATACCATGTTATAATTTCAATCGTTATACAATATCTAAAAACATTTATCATCATAACATCATAACCATAAGCGAAGAATCACTGAAAGACAAAGAAGCACAAGCACACAAAAGAACACATAGATTTATCCTAGAAAACCCTCATGGGGGAAAAATCCCAACAAAACTTCCTCTATATAGAATTCAACTGTAATATCCCAATTTTGACCCTATTATATTAAATTGTAAATGATGTAAATAGCGTTACTAATTCTTGGTGTGGAGCTCAAGGCCAAGGACCCTCCATGGATTTAGCATTCTATGTATCGACAAGTAAAATCGATGCATATGGTTATTGTGCTAGCCGGACACATGATATAATTTTGGACATCATGTAAATATGCAAATTAATAAAAATATCCACAACTAGCTATGTCAAAACAACATTAAAGAGACGGGGGTATGATTTCACAAGGAATATGGAGGGAAAATATTCAAACCCTTGAGCCAATAGGGTAAAGCCAAATGTCAATGGGAGAACCCATAAAACTGTCAAATACCTTTTTTTGTCTTTTGCACCCACTCCTTTTTTTGTCTTTTGCACGCACTCATTTATTTCTTCCAGAAGTTGGTTGGGGCAGTTAATGCATTGGGAATGCAAGAGTATGGCAGTCAAAATTCGTATTGGGGAAGCCATTAGTTTTTGAAAAACATGTTTTTGCTTATTGGGCAAGTAAATACCCAGAAATGCATGCCCAAGCCATTATGCACCCACGTCCTTCATTTCCTCACGCAATTGAACCTTGTTGTGCTTTTACCTTCACGCTTTTTTGTCGTTTTTCATTTTCTACATGCCCAGAAATACATTTTTGTTGTTGTTGAGTGAATGTCCATCAACGATCCACAATTTGTGTTTTTAGGGAGGTTGTTTTTGCTCCCGTAATTCCCATAGACGTTTTCTGAGTTCGAATCCACGATTTGGGGGTTTGTAGAGGTCATTTTTGCCCATAAATGTTTGTTGAAATCCAGTTTGCTCACCAGGGTTGATTTCCCCATTTTTCAATTTCGTTTTTTTATCCCTCAGACTTTTTTCTACAACCCAGTAGTTGTATTTTGTTGTTATGTAAATCCTTGTTTTGGTTTGAACTGTTAGGAGTGGAAGAGGCCCAGATTCCAGAATTGGATTGATAAACCTAGTGAAGAGAGGAACCTCATAGACAAATCAAGAGGGGTTGGTTATCTTTCTATGCACACCCTGGGGAGCACTCGAAGGGAAGGTATGGCCTGAGGGACTGTGTAACAAACAATGGAATACTTCCTTATGTTGGGTGTGTAGGTATTATGGAGAATAAGCCAGATCTGGTGCAGGTGTCCATAGCGCTGTGGCTGAAATCACTAGCTTAACAATTCTACCTTTCTACTTCCTTAGTAACCTAAGAAACCCAACTGTGTTTGGATTGGCTGAATTTTGATATGTATGTGGCTATGTGTGAGCCTACTATTCCCTAGTTCCTTGTGGAAATCATGCCTAGCTCAGGGGTGGCAGTGGTGCTGAGAGATTAATGAGCCCACTGGCCTATGGTTTGGTGGAACATTGCAGCGACATAGGTAGTTGCGGGAAAACTCCTTTCCAAGATAAGTATTTCCTGTGTATTCAAGTTTTTCAACTATATTTGTTTTAAAATTATTATGAACATGTTGAATGCTTGATTGTGTTGAATGTATTTGCTTTCGCTATATATTGCATTATGCATCTGAATATGTATAATTTTATGTTCAATACATTTTATGTTATGTTCATGGGGCTAGACTACCCGTTTTGAACATTAGCAGCACTGAGGTCACGTGACATCAACCAAGTATAGTATAAAACACCAAGAACAAGAATAGAAGCTCCCTTCCTATAGTATACTCTCTCTCTCTCTCTCTCTCTCTTGCGCAATACTTAAGTGAAAGTGTGTGAGAATGAGAGAGGCACCTCACCCATTTATATTCATCAGGTGAGTTACTCAAATAACTAACTAGGCTAGTCAGATTCTCTAATTAGGGCTGACCTACATAGGAAGACTCAAAATAACATTTATAAAATACTTTTGTGGGTACTATTGACCCAACTTACAACAGAGGTTTTACCTTATGACTTTTACATGACCAATTACATCAAGGATGTCTCCAATGGAGGAATAACATCTTCGAAGGAGGAATACAATAAAAGTACAATAGAATATATTTTGAAGTTACATTTCTTTAACATTTTGAGCTTTGTTCAAACGATCTCCACATCTCCTCCTTGTTGCACGTGGAGTCTCTTCCTACAATTAAACCTGCGACATGGAAATTGTGGAAAATGTAAATCCACGATGTGGATATTGGAAGATGATGGATAGAGCATGGAGATGAATTTTGACCTCACTTCAACCATATGAAAACATGTAATGAAAATTCAGAAATACTACTTTTAATCGTACACATTTATTGAAAATTGACCTTGAAACTCCATAAAATAAAACCATTGATGACATAAACAAGCTAGATGTTGAATTCTAATGAAAACACACCATGATACTACTTGAATATAAGAATAAAAAAAATTTGAATGCATGTAGTTCACAGAATCTAAAATTATTGTTAAATCCCCACAATGAATCCCTCGCTTCACCATCAAGGCTTCACAGCTATTGGTTAAAGTTTTGAGTTATCATGTTAGGAGGCATTGAAGGGTTCATTGTAGCTACGTCATGGTCACTTTGCTACAAACAATTGTTTGTCCACTTGGTCACTGCACACAATATTCATAATCAATGTCATCTATAGTGTTGTTTAAAGCCATCTCTTTTCAACATAGAGTTCACTTTTTTTGTTAATATATGTGGTCCAGAAAAAATTTAAACTTCATTGAAATTTAGTTGTAAGGAGGGTCGGAAGGTCACACATATGGGTCACAACATATTATTATCACTATGAAAAAACCTATTTTTTATGAGTGGAGCGAGCTGGAATGTCATGTTTCTTTTATGAGTCTTATCCATTTGCTACATTCTTAATGTACTCGTGTCTCGAAGAAACAGATTGGTAATAGGTTATAATTGTCAATTATGTTCATGTACACATTTATCTATACAATGAGAGAGTTCTAATTATATGTCACATGAACTATGGAACGAGTGTTCTTGTTCCTTAAACTCAATCTAAAAAGCAAAGGACACCTTCCCTTGTTACTAGTATATTTCAATGTTGGCCTCCTTCAATTCTTCTTCTTATTCATTTATATTCTTATTATTTCTTTGAGTATGAAACATAAAAAGTTTTAAATTCTTTAAATTTATTACATTGTTGAGAATAATTATCTTTCTTCTTATTCCCTTTTTTTCATTATTTTTTCTTTTCTTTTACTTATGTTTTTTTTTCCATTTACTATCTTGAAAAAATTAGAATTTCCCATTTCCCCTTTATTCTTGTCTAATTTTTCTTTTTACTTTTTATTCAAAATATGTGAAAACAATTACTTAATGAACACTTATTCTTAGTACTAGCTTTTTTTTCTTGATAAAGCATAAGTCTTTATTCTTGTATAATTTTTCTTTTTAGTTTTTATTCAAAACTTTTGAAAACAAGAGCCACGAAGTGGCAATGTCCCCGCAACAACTATTGCTCTAAGAAATTAGCTATAGAAAATTCTTTTGTTACAAAATTTCTTAGCCATGAAACCCATACTCTTGTAAGATTTTCATAAATAATTATTGTGTATAATTTGTATCTAATTAAATCAAAGATAAATTTCATACAAATGTATTCCTTCCTAAATGTTGTGCTCATTCTGTAATTATTTTATTCAATATCAATTGAAATTGTTAAAATTATAAATATATATTGATAATTTGTTATTCAAAATAGATTGAAATTGTAAATATATAATGATAAAAATGTATAATTTAGATGTAAAGATACATTACATTATAACGTGTTTACTAGATAAATCCCCACAAAGACTACTTGAACACTCTACATTTTGGTTTTAGATTATTTTTTAAGTAATTTTTTTATTGGAAAATAGTTGTAATGGCTAAACATGTAAATATATATTTATAAAATTATTTAATTTAGATATACAAATTCATTGAATCTGTTTTTTAAATAAAAATATAATAATGACTATTTAAATGAAAAAACATTATCCCTTTCATTTCAATAAAATTGAACAAAACTATTTATAAAATGTTTAACCAACTCCCTCCTCCCGACTCTCAAAGCCAAATTAAACAAAACTATTTATAAAATGTTTAACCAACTTCCTCCTCCCAGCTCCCAAAGCCAAATTAATTACTACTGACATATAGTTTCCCAACTCTCAAAGCCAAATTAATTACTACTCACACATCGTTTTAGCTCATCATTTTGGACATGCACATGTAGGCAGCAACAAACTAATTTGCTTTGCAAAGTTTTTGTGTAAGTCTCTTTGGTTTTATGAATACCCTTTTATTAATAAATAACATGATACTTTAACTAACAGTATTGATTCATATCAAAGTCCTAACGTAATTTTAAAGAAGTGTATTTGGTTGAATGAATTTCACTTTTTCTTAACAAAACAATATTTTTGAATAAAAACCATGATAGCTTAACTACGAGTATAAATTCATGTTGAACATCAGATATATTATTCCTCTGGAGTATCGAAGCCTCAAGCTAATTTCAATAAAGTGAAGATAGGTGCATCCATGAATTTAAAACTATTTCAGGCATAACAGATATTGGGTTAACATATTTATTCCCATTAAAAACATTGCAATGAAATATCAAAGAAAGTAGACAAAAGACTAGTTCAGGTGCAATTGATATTCTTCCATGACACAATTGATCTGACGATTATTGGAATCAACTTTTGGTCATGGATTTTAGGTCTATAACTTTATTTTTTAACATAGCTTCTAGATACAGCTATAACGAAGCTCAAGAAGAACTCTTCATAGGTTTAAAACATCAACTTTTGGTCATGGATTTTAGGTCTATAACTTTATTTTTTAACATAGCTTCTAGATACAGCTATAACGAAGCTCAAGAAGAACTCTTCATAGGTTTAAAACATCAACTTTTGGTCATGGATTTTAGGTCTATAACTTTATTTTTTAACATAGCTTTTAGATACAGCTATAAAGGAGCCCAAGAAGAACTCTTCGTAGGTTTAAAACAACTCAAGCAAAACTCGATAAGGAGAGTATCAATAAAATAAAAAGAATTATTTACATAATATATTATCCCTAATTAATAGACACATAAGCAATGCATTATTCATATTACATAACAAGAAAAAAATCATCACACGAGTATCAATGAAGGCAATGAATCTTTGAAATCAACTCTCAATGTGTCGTGTGTGGGACCAGGGAAGGGTGATGTTAATGAATAACCATTAAATACTTGAAAACAAGCTTTAAAAAAAAAGTTTGAAATGACCTAATTACCATGCCTATCTAGAGGAAGACAAGAGGCGTTCTAAAGCTCGTAAAAAAATGGGGTCACAAAACCTCAACTTTTCACAAAAGCCCACTTCTAAAAAATAGAGATGAAAAATTGTTTTAGAGATGATATGTAACTTGAGCGCTATGACAAGAAGCCCTTCATGGTTGATCCGAAGTTCATACCTTCATCATATAAACTCTGATTGAGTCAATAAAATCTATACTACCAAAGCTGTGGATCCCTATAATTTTTCCTTCCTCCTCGTTTGTCTCCAAGTAAGTTCCTTGCTCCAGTCCACATGGGCCTAGTGTCCTTTGATTTGTATGAAAATTTTATTATAATCCAACTTTGAAACCAGAAGTGATGAATACCATAAAAGCCATTGATTTTCGTGACGTATTCCTCTGGAAGTTCAAATCATGATGTAAGAAGACAGAGTTAAGAAAAATAGACAAATTCCATATATACTAAATTATATTATAATAACGGTTAATAAATAAATGAATGATATAAACCCAAAAACCCTATCAAAATTCCATGACATAACTATATTGAGGATAAGTATCCCATATTTGAATTTTTATTGGCTTGTTGCGAATGGTGATCATGCGAGCTCCGTACTGGACACCAATCGTCAAGTCATGGACTTCCTGAAAGCGTTTATCCATGAATTGTAATAGCATGAATGATTTACCTATTCCTGGCATTAATCAAAACATTAACTTTGAAACCAGAAGTGATGAATACCATAAAATCCATTGATTTTCCCGAGGTATTCCTATAGGAAGTTCAAATCATCTTGCAAGAAGACCACCCAGTCAGGAAAAATATTCAAATTAAATATATACTAAATTATATTATAATAACGGTTAATAAATAAATGAATGATATAATCCCAAAAACCCTATCAGAATGCCATGACATAACTATATTGAGGATATAGGTTCGAACTTGTGGTATCCCATATTTGAAGTTTTAGTATTTTGTTGTGAATGGTGATCGTGCGAGCTCCAAACTCGACACCAATCGTCAAGTCATGGACTGGATGAAAGCGTTTATCCATGAATTGCAATAGCAGTCATGATTTACCTGGTCTTGGCATTAATCAAAACCTTAAAATCATCATGAATAAATTGGTAAAATCGGAGAGGTATTCAAGACTGAAAAGAATGAACTCAGATAGTTTTATCGAATTACCAGTGTCTCCGATTATGATATACTTGTAAAGATAAGCGTAAGACATTTTCAAACTCCACAGATTCGAACTCGGGTACTCTGTCTTCA
>LPNX011053253.1:117743-168297 GCA_001517045.1 Pseudotsuga menziesii
TGGCAGCTTGAAGCTGAAAGGTGATAATTCCTTGCACATAAACCTTAGCAGGGTGCATAGTCTCTCCTCTTCCTTGGCTTCAAAGCTCAACTGTAACTCCAAAAGCTTTTGCAATAGAAAGAGCGACAATTGATTTTCGAGCAGTCAGATCTAGAATTCGGCCCATCTGCTTGACATCCGCGTTCGAGTTCTCATCACCATGTTTGACATAAAACTGCAAACATTCAAGAAGGAATGCGGCGTCTAGAGCCATGATCCAGGCCAGATTTTATTCCTTATAGTCGAGGAACTTGTGGTAACTGTTCCGAATTTGCCAGTCATGCTTCTTAAACTCCTCCACAACTATAGACTCGAACTTGCGGCAGTTGATTATTTTCTAAAATCTTCAAGTGGCTTCCAATTTGTAGCGCTCCATCTCGAAGAGCTCAGACCTCCAACGGTGATAGGGGCCGATCGAAATCGATTAGAAGTTGACTTATACGAATTTATAACAATAAGAATATATAAGAATGAAGGTTTCCTTGTCATAGTATTTCCTTCCTTTATAAGTTAGTTCAAAAGGGAACATCGATCAACCAAGATTCCAAAGTCAGTAATCTAATATCTTAGATCCGAAACCATTTTTAATGGTTTAGTTTCTTTATCATAATTTTTCTTCGCTCGTAAGCTAGTTAATTAAAAAGGAACATCGATCAACAACGATTCCAAAGTGAGTAAAGAAATATCTTACATAGAATATTTGTTCCCCTTGAGTGATATTGATTAATAACAATTAAATTAAAATATTGATCTTACGAAAGGAGAATATTTAAAAATGATTGAAGACGTGTCCGAGTCATGATTATAATAGCCTTCTCAAAACGTGTGGCAAATGCGTTCGGTTGGAAATTGGAATGATGAAAATACCCCTTCTATGCATTGATTTCTGGACTGGATGATTCATTTCTCAAAAACCAATTATGACCCAGCACTCCCTACCCTACCCTACCCCATACACTATATACACCCTTTCACCCATCTCATGTCAACCGGATTTGCTTGACCAGCAACCTGCTCCATAATAACTCCAAGTGGCTATCAAAAACTAATGCTTAAAGGTAAATTGGGATTCGAAAAGAAACTAAGCACATCCCCTGGAAAACACATTAAATCCCCTGACATAATCTCTTCGCCACATCCCCTGACATGAAATCTAGGGATTGCTTCACCACAACCCCGACAAATGAGCACATAGTAAAATTTTATTTTTCAATAATAAAAATTAAATACGAAAAACCAGACCATACTCCAAACATTAGAATGACCACCAACTACATTTTTTTTAACTCGGGCATAAAATGGCCCGCCATTGCTTTTCAATGGCCGCGTGGCAGTTGATATGCGCTTGACTTGATGTGTGTTTGGGCGGCTTTGCTCGGGCAGGGACCACTAAGTATCTATATGCGTTAATTTTTCTTGATTAACAAAAGAGAAAAGCTCGAGGAGTTCTGCTCAAGAGCTTGAGGTATTTACCCTATATATATAGTATTTACCATATACATATATATATTAAAAAAATAGAGTTTTAATTATTAAGAAAAACAAAATAAATATTGAAAATGTAGTAAATTTTGCAAATTTTTACCCTACCGGAAATCCTTATGAGCAAACGAATATCAGAGTCAAAATTTTTGTTTATATAAAGAAAATATACAAAATAGGAGAGCTATCCTTAGCATACACGGTATAAGTATATATAAGGTACAGTTAGTTGAATGTAAAGAAGATATACAGAGACCCAGAGCTATCATTTTGGCTTAATAACGATTAAATAGACAATATGTCAAATCTTGAAGCTACAAGCTCTACACCTCTTTCTTTCATTATTTTCAATGACAACTAAAAAATTAGAACCATAAAGGCCTTTTACTTAAAAATCAGATAATTTTATACAGAGCTAGGAAAATAGGATTACAGAGCTGTCACAATCCTATCTACTATTTTGAAAATATAGAGAAAAAAAGGTTAAGGAGATGCAATTTACTTTATAATCTAGAGTGAAAAAACCCTTACAAACTCTTCATTATAAAATTTGAAAAAGAAAGTTCAGGCAAAACATTTGGTACAACCGGGTATCGAGGTCCTCGTAGGATCTCTTGCCAAAAAAGAAGTTACTTTTAGAAACGAGGGTCAAAACAGGAAGAACCTGGGTGTCAAAATCCATATTTATGACTTTGTCAAAACAAGAAGAACCACAAAGTACCATCTGTTTTTCTGGAAACCCTTAGAGACTAGACCTTGCTAGCAGACAAGAGGAAAACGTGCAGTCAGTCTTCAAGATCTCTCCTGAAAATAAAAAAATAAAAATAAACAAAAAATTGTATCTATACAAGAAATATTGAACCTGTATATTTGTTCTTACCCCATATTTTTCTTAAAGGACAAGTAATTCTTTTTTCTCCAAAATGCTAGATAAGATTAAACTTGTTAGTATCCCTGTCACTGCTAGTGAACATCATCAGTTCTCTACTAGTTGATCCAGTTAAATCATTTATACAGAAAAATATGAGTACCGTGACGAACCATGATTTGTTGTTCTTACCTTAGTGAATTTGGGGTTGTGTATGCCTCTGGGCTAAGTCGTTCAACGTTTTTGTTGACTCCAATGGATGAACCAGATTCAGAGATAGAGACGAAGCCCCATAATAAATCTAAATGACATAAAATAAGATAAAATTACCATAACATGAGGGGCTTCCATGCCATAATGCTCCGAAAAATCAACTTGCAGTTGATAGGATGGTTGGAATACAAAGTGCCTGGCGTGCCTGAAGCACCGCTCACTTCAATAATCCACCTTCACATGCACATACATTTAAATTGACATCCAAACATACAGAGAAAGAAGAGATAAATAAATTCTACTTGCGCTATCAAAATAAGCACAAACCTTTGCAAATTACCTGTGACTTTGTGCTTGAATCCGACTAGGGAATTTACTTGCCACTCAACCAACTCCTTCTTAAGCCTGTTGCAAGCTATCTTGCTCAGCCCCTGAATATCAAGAATATAAAATGTTAAACAAGCCATTCAATCAATGGTGTTGGAAAATAGTCCACAAGAAATAATTGAAGTGGAAAACCTTGCGTGCAGTGGAGGTACTGCTGCTGATAGTAGTAGTGGCCATAGTAATTCACGGTTCAAATGGAATAATGGAGAAAAATTGACGGGAATTCAGCCCTGGATATGAAACTGCAGAGTTTATGACAGCCAAATTTTAAACAAATGTAAATGACTCCATGGCTTGCTCACACACAGAAGAGAGAGAATAAATCCCTCCTCCCTAAGCTAATCTTTGATATACTCTGCGATGGTAGGTTATGCTTCCAGGATTAGTGCCCAGTTCGGATTAATCGGCTTCTCTAAAAAGGAAATGCATAGCAAGCCACTCGACCACAATGAAGAATGAACCCCTAAATGGAACCTGCAATGATAACCCCAAAGAAATCGACATTATACTGATCAAATGATGTTTCCAAGTTGGCATATGTGGAGAAATGGATAAACCTTTTCTCAAATTCAACACACAATAAAAACACATGACAGTGAAGGTTACGCATGATAGTGAAGGTCAGTTTAGGCAATGCATTAAATCTCCCCTGCCTTAAGCCATGGGACAATATGTGTGTAGAAACCCTAAGCAGTAGAAGGAAGATTCTTAGAAAAGATCATAGCCTCCAAGCAGCATTATTCTGGGAAGTTCATGCAGCAAGACACATGAGGAACCTTGAAAACCGGAAGCAAAAAGCTTCCTTCATTACCAAAGAAAAACTAGTTCAGGAATGTATGAAAAGAACCTGATGGACCATTTGGGGAAATTGCAGACAGAACGAGAGAAACCGAGTGACAAACCTTAACCAGCAATGCCGAACGAGAATTTATGCCATTAAATGCCCCTTGGACATGACATCAAGCTAACAGGTGCTATCTAGCTAGGACGAGAATAAATGAACCTGTAGAGCTACCATCATGCGAAATCTGAAAAATAAAGAGAAAAATAATGTAAAATGTTGAGACTTAGAATGAGGATGTTACCTTCCTCTTCCACAAAGTAGACGCTCGAAACTAACTTAGCCTTTCCCCGAGTCTTATCCGGCATGGTCATCGCTGCAGAGTCATTTGAAGAAAACATGCTGAAAATATGTTCACTGGATCCTTCACG
The DNA here is from genome assembly GCA_001517045.1 of Pseudotsuga menziesii. Lineage (NCBI taxonomy): Eukaryota > Viridiplantae > Streptophyta > Pinopsida > Pinales > Pinaceae > Pseudotsuga > Pseudotsuga menziesii. Next base: position 121,945 of record LPNX011053253.1, read on the forward strand.
CTTCAAATGCTCTTCATATTCATGACGGGCAGTTTCATCGACACACGCTATTTCAGAGAGTTCTACTTCTTTCGTTACCACGATCCTCCCTTCTTCGCCGCTGCAATTATCTCTATCATTTTCAGTATTTCCAATCACTTCAACAGTATTTTCTACAACTCTAAATCAAAATCATTTCTACATGATTTTAGAGTGAGAAAATTGTTCATTCCCTTTCCCTTCACCTAAAATGTCAATTTTTCGTTCTATTCTTTTATGGTGAACCATTGGAAAATTAGTACATGACTACGGGATTTATATAGTTGGTAAGAAAGGATTTAAGAAGTTCAGGTTACTCCTTTTATTGGGAGTTTAGTATTTTTTTTTTGTAGGAGTTGATGTTGTTTTTTAATGTTCGGTGTAAGTGACAATCACAGTGACAATCTTATTTGAGGTTGGATACATTAACTTTAATACTTAAAAAACTTGTACTCAGCTCTATCCCAACTGTGTACAAGGTGCAAGTTCTTAATTCCTAGTTGGAAAATAAAAGAAAATCAGTAGAAAAGAATTCAAGAGCTGAAAGTGTCAAAGTCAACCACCCTGGCTTGGCTTGCCTTGCCTCAGAAATTTAAGCTATGATTTGTAGTTGGATGTTCTTTTCCCTACTAGAGAGTCCCTGCCTTCAAATTTAATCTTCTGGATTTCTCATTTCTTCCTTCAATTCAATCAACTCGATTCAAATTCCTCATTTTCTATTCCTCATTTTATTTGTTTCCCAATGAAAAACAGGAAGTCACATTTCTCAATCAATGGTTGTCACAACAGAAGAGGCACCTGTACGTGCACCTATTACTATACTCCACTTAAGACGACGAAAGACTCTGAAACTGTGAAGGAGGAAGTACAAAACCAAGAAAAGACTCTGATGTATAATCATAATGATGGTTGTCCAAGTAGTCCGATCAGTGTGGATGTCCACCTCCTTCATCCTTCCTCCAAGGAAGAAAGCTATTGTGTTGCCGAGCTCAAAGACTCTTAGAAAAATGCCCTGCAAGACCTTAAGGTCAAACTCAAAGAAGCCATCGACAATAATGAATCGGATAGCAAAGTTTTCCTATGGAGAATCCCTCTCCTTCACACCATGGAAGACAAGAGAACCGATGTGCTTCTATTGAAGTTTCTTCTCCCAAGAGATTTCAAGGTCTCTGAAACCTTCACCATGTTGAAGAACACAATTCTATGGAGAAAATGCTTTGGCACCGACAATATTTTGGAAGAGGATCTTGGTGATCAATGGAGTGGTGTGGTTTACATGCATGGTCATGACAAGGAAGGTCATTTCATGTGTTACAATGCTTATGGAGTCTTTCAGGATGAGGACCTTTACAACATAACATTTGGAGATGATGACAAAGGCTGGCAGGTTTTTGTGATGGAAAATTCAATTAATAGAAAAGGGGATCCAGAAGCTGAGCTTCAAGCCCAAAGTCATAAATTCCATGGTTCAGATCACCGATCTTAAAAATTCTTCTGGTCTTTCAAAATGTCGCCGTTTGGAACAATCTACCAAGAAAACTTTGCCAATTTTTGAAGATAAGTATCCAGAATTTATTGCTAAGAAGGTGAGAATAGCATAGACTCCTCTAACCCTAGAGGAGTCTGGCAGGCTCCTCCAGGTTTTCAAGCTCAAGGTTACATATTTTCAGTTCAAATATTTGACACATTAGCTAGGTATGTGATGAGGGTTTGTGATGCATGGGTGTTATATGGATGGGTATACGCTACTGTGCATGTGTAATAATTGTGCCCTCTACATTCAATGTAGGGTTAGACACATGAAAAGTTTAAGGATCATCCTTATCCCTACCTGGACTGGACTGTAGAAGGCATTTAGCTTCCTGGATTGTATAATGCTTAATGATTTTATCTCATTTGCCCCATTTTACATAGTATCAGTTTTAAGCTTTAATTTAACTTTTTTTTAGAATTCCCATTTTCACTTTAGGATTCCATGTAGAACCCAAGCAGGGCGCATACACAAAATCTAGATGTATTGAGAATCCAACCTAGACTTAAAATAAATCTCTATACATTTACCACTAAATCACAGCTCTTTGAGGGCCTAAAAGTCAATAGGAAATGGGGTTGAATCTATAATATATACACACACATGTCATGAACTTCTGGCACCATAACTTCAACCCTAGATCTTTGGTTTGTTATGTTATGGTGTAAAATTTGGAAGATTGAAACACATTTTCATGGACTCTAAACATTGCTTCCTAGTCCATGAATACTTCCTGCACCTAGTAGAACGAACATGTCTTCTTAATATTAACCAGCCCCTGAAGGTTTTTTACATTTTGTACAAATAGACATTTCTTCATAGACATAACTTTGAGCATTTTTTTAAAATGGTATCAACCCTTCTTTAATAATTTCCATTTTTTTAAAAATGGTATCAACCCTTCTTTAATAATTCCCATTTTGATTTTATCTTGTACATGTCTGTCATTGTTAAATTTTCTGGAAATGAAAGTGAATTATAAACTCTGAGGCATTTTCTCCATATCTTCAGCTTTTGCCTACATTTAAATGTACGACTACATCATCCACCAATCCATATACAACTTTCTATACATTAAAATAATTTGTAGTTTGAGAGAAGTTTTTTACATAATCTGTATGTTCAAGCTATTATATTGTTTTCTCATGGCAACGCTTTGTGCTTAATGTACACAGTGTTTGTGCACCTTCTATGTCTTGTGGCTTTATCATTCTGTTTTATTATGCCAAAGTTTGTCATTTGGATTACAATTCAAATGATTTTGATCGAACAGTAGGCAATGCTTTTGCACTTATGTTTATCTCATTGCTTCCCTTGCTTCTTGTTGAATTCATTGTTAACATCAGCATGTATCTTTATGAATAGATATTTGTGAATGCACTTAGGTGGTATATAGCCTTCTTCACAATGATATATCCATTATTAACATAAGAAGCTAAGAGCAATTTTGTTGTCAGCAGTCCTGCCAGAGTGACAGAGACCTTGTTCAAGTAATACATTGTTCCTTTGCTTACATTGCAGTAGAAAAATTGGTTTAATTGTGGTATCCTGAATTTTGTATGTCTAAGGGAAAGGGTCACAATCTATCATAATGTAGAGCCTATTCTTTCATAGGTACATTTTGCCAGAGTATGTGCCAATACAGTATGGAGGTTTGAGCAGAGAGGATGATACAGTATTCTCTGTAGCAGATGGAGAAGTTTCAGAGATATTCATCAAAGCAAGATTGAAACAGATTATCGACATCCCAGCCACAAAGGTGACATTGTGTTTTGTTTTGCTTTACTATTGAAAATGAAGCATTAAAAGGAATATATATATCTCACACAAAATGAGGATGGAAAACATATACATCTAAATATTCAGGAATAATTCAAGAGTCAAAGTGTTACATTTTTTAATGTTAAATTCTTTCTGCAACCCCAACACTAGTTTTTAAATTGAATTTGGGTACAAGTCAAAGTGTTGTACTTGTTTCCTTTTAGAAATCAGCTTGTTCTCCACTTCTCTTCTCTTGGTTAGGGTATATCATCTGTGCATTTTTTTATCCCTTTGATCTCAGCAATTACCCATGTTGAACTAAGATTTCAAAGCAACGGTGCCTTAGTTGATAGATATATTCACCCATGAGCTTTTTCAGTTTATTTATTGTTTCCTTTTTGAATTCATAGGTTGGATCCACACTAGTTTGGGATATAACAATTTTGGGCTGGGAAGTGACCTACGGAGAAGAGTTTGTCCCAAATACAGAAGGCAGTTACACTATTTGATACAGGAAACAAATAAAATGGCTGCTGATGAAAAGCCAGTACGTAACTCCTTTAAAATTTGTGAGCTGGGAAAAGTGATGTTGACTATTGAGAACACTTCATCAAAGAAGAAGAGAGTTGTTTACAGAACCAAATTCAAGTGTAAATAGTAACAAAAGCCATGAAGTTATTTATGTTAGTTGTTTATTGTACCCGGTAGGAAGAAATGTCATCCTGTGATCAGATTACAATTTCAGATTGGATAATGTGCATAGACATCTTATGACTATTGTCATCTCATCCTATTAGGAGTTTGTTTTTATCGCTATAGTCGATTTGTTGTAATTTCATGCCAAATTTAGAAGGCATTTGGCCCAAGAAAGTGTTCGAGTTTGCACTTTGTACATCTACAAGAGAAGTAAGCATGCAAGTTATTGGGAGAGATGTGTGGCAATCATCATCATGAGTCAAACAGTTTTGTCATGTAAATTCTCTCTACACTCTCTCCTTCTTCAATTTGTTCTTAGCAATCTGTGTAGGGAATATGATAGAGATCTCATCTTGTTAGGTCCTCATGTATTCAGATTATATACTATTTGAAGGGAACTGAACTAGTGGCCTTTGTAACCAACCGCATGAGGTAGTGATTAATCAGTGAGTTATAAAACTATATCTGACACAACTCTTTGTTGTTAAATGTTTAACATTGCAGGTCGTGAATTCGTTTTGCTCTGTCAACTTAATATCTGCCAGATTGTAATTAATTATTATGTCTTGTCTAAAGCTATTGAGGCCTAGGGATGGGGTATTAAGTATATATACCAGAAGAGCAGACCCCACAAAAACTAAGATCCAAGGGTTTGGCTTGAGTGGTCAATTGGTCATCCAACAATAACAACAGAACAGATATGTCAGCTGGCCATGTGATTACTGAAAAGCCAAAAGCCACCTGATTGGAATGGTTCTCTGTGGTCAAGCAACGTATTTTCGATTATATGACTGGAAAAAAAAGAAATGCCTAGATTTAAAAACAATTTCATGTATTATCTATTTGATATTCTCTCTTTCTCCCTCTATATTATTAACATTACTTGATGGCATTGTATTTAAAATGCAACTCAACAGATTTGTTATTAGCCTAATTGTGACTGGATTTCTTTATGTATCTGCACCCAATCCAACATTACTTGATGGCATCGTATTTAAAATGTATCCCTAAAGATTTGTTATTAGCCTAAATGTGAGCTGGTTTATTTATATATCTGCATCCGATCCAAGGAAGTATATTCCCTCCTGGAAGGTTTGCAATATCAGCATAATTGCGAGCTGGTTTATTTATGTATCTGCATCCAATCGAAGGAAGTACATTCCGTTATGGAAGTCTAATTGTGAGTGGTTTATTTATGTATCTGCATCCAATCCAAGGAAGTATATCCCCTTATAGAAGTTTTTCAATATGCTATTATGCTTAACTGTCCATAGTTGTGTTGTTTTTCAGCCAATTTACTATGTACACTCATTGGATTTCAGAGCACATATACACAATACAAAACACTAAAGGATTTTCTCTTTATATTAAATGTTTTTGTGATGTATAGTTACACTGACTTGTATAGCAATTTGTTTAAAATTTGGCCACTAATAATAAGGACAAACATTTCTTAATAACAAGGAGCTGGAATTTCAAATTTTATGTGCCTATCAATTGGAAATTTAAATTTAACGACTGTTATATCTTTTTAGCACCTATCATTTTAGGTTTATGCAAATTGACAAAGTGTCATTTTAATATTTACCATTAATATTAAAAGTATATACATTGTTCTTCTCTTTTTAATAATAGAAAATATAAAAAAAACTTAAAAAAACACAACCCCAATATTAACCATCAAAGAGTATGCTCATATTAATAAAACAACATTTAAAAAAAACACAACCCCAATATTAACCATCAAAAAAGAATAATGATTATGCTCCTATTAATAAAATAACATAATGAATTGTTAATACCTAAAAGAAGGAATTAAAAGAGCTCATAACCAGAGCACATAGTCTTTCATTGAAAATCAAATAAGTCTCAATCGTAAAAAGAAGATCGTTAATAATTAAAATTTGAACTTTGCCCAGCTGCATACAGCAAACAGATCTGGACAAACAGATTTGGGAAGTTCCAAGTGATTATTTTTTATCTGAATTTATTTAAAATTTTGAATCAATTTCAAGGTGATTTAAGTTTCCATCTATCCAAAGAATAAAACAAAAATTCTTAAATAAGCTCAAATATTCATGAGTGAAACAAAAGTTTCACTTTAGATTTTAGATTGAGCTATTTGCTATCCCAATACCCAGTCAATTATAAAATGCGGGACTCGGTTTATCAAGAGAATGTAGTGCTGTAGTTTTGAATAGAAAGATATTTCATAGACTTTCTATCTATCAAGAAGATAGAAATTATTATGTAATCCAGTCGCGGGTACAAATCCTGTAGGGTAATCATCTGAGTGCGGGTATTATTCATTGCGATTAACAGGCCTAAGTGTGCACAAAAGTGGGCAGGACCATAATATGTGTAAGCCCTAAAATTTCTACCATCTCCTTGATGCATTAACAGGTGCTCTGCATGCACGGAAAGGAAACTTCCAGGACGAAACAATTATAATATGTCTAAATTAACCGACCTGCGTGGCTTCACAGGTTTAGTTGGGCAGATCCTCAGACATGCAATGCCCATCAAGGACCTCGAGGCTGGAAAGAGTATGATTCCAAAACTATGTGGAAGTTTTAACGCCATTTTTCCCTAATATCTGGCTTTCTGCATCTGTATCCGGATATCCGAACTTATAAATTTATTTATGTTCAAGGATATTCCCATACGCAGAGTAGTTGTGAGACACAGGTGGTTTACAAGGTATTACCAACATTAAGTATTTTGATATTTTGGCCTTGGGGTGCAAGTTTGATTCCCCTCATTCTGGTACTATGGTGGTTTCAGTCTCACGTCTGGTTTCATTCTCAGTCTCATGGGCTCTCGCTTCCTTGCTGTTGTGATCTATGTGTTGTCTGCAATACTATCTCACTGCAATTGCAATTGCATATTGGATGTTGGTATTTCATTCCACATTAATAGTCTCCTTCTCCTCTCCTATTTTTCTAACAACATTTCAAAGAATCAAGATCCCCATTACAAACAATCAAATCTGAAACAGAGATTTCACAAATGGCCAGTACGATTCTTGCACCCACGTCAGAAAAAACTGGATTAACACTGAAAAACCCATAACCGTACCATAGCAAAAATACGAGAACTACAGAATGCTTGTACTGACCTGCAATCCAGAGTCCTAAAGCTGCAGATCTGTGACTTTGGGCTCGGCTCCAGTAGTACTCTGCAACAATACAGATTGTATTTTTTGTTTGTATTTAAGCATTTTCGTTTTATACCTAGTTGTTAAGAAAGAACATAGAACCGCGAGATCTGGAAAAGAAAAGTATTATAAATATGTTGCCCGTAGCAGTTTGTGGTGGCATTGACTCCATTTCTGCAAACACGGGTGAATGAATTGTACATTCTCGTGAAGCCGCAAACACCTTTACTCTGGTTGCACTCCACACAGGCAGTGGGGAAATTGTTGTTGTCGATATTGAAGTTATACTTCAACGCGATCCCATAATTCCAGCGCGTGGGATCGGTGGCATCGTCGCCAAAGCTGCAAATGCTCGTGTACGAGCTGGCATTGTAGTTTTACAGGTTTATTTCTTCGACGGAACACAGATTAATGGGTGCATACGCAGCAAGAAGAAATGGACGAATATTGGGGTAAACCAGGTCATTATATTCTCGAGCACCCTCCCTTCTGCATTCTTGAAGCTCCAAATTTGAAAGCCCAATGTGTAAAGCCACACCACTAGTTGCTTGTGTTACCAGCATAGCCAAGAGGACATGCAGGTGCGAGACACATGCATGTAGATATCCAGGTGTTGAGCAATTTCACAAGCATAGCCAAGAGGACATGAAGGTGCCAGACAAATGCATGTAAATATCCAAGTGTTGAGCAATGAGGGTGACACACTAACTACACTCTCATTGTCACTCGCAGGTGGCAAAATGAAAGACAAACTCTGGTCATGGCCAGCAGGTGGAGTAACGTCGGTTGTCAGAGCAGTTCACATGGCAGAGTGGTCAGTTGTCAGTCTGTCACAGGTTTTAACAGATATTTCAAGCAAAACTTTAGAAAACACACAAAAAATTTACGCCAAACTCTCAACTAATTCATCTCACTGAGTTAATGCTGCTGACGTTAGCCTGCCGCCGGGTCTTGGGGCACAAAGTCCCAGGCCTACGTCACCTATATCAACCAATAAAAAGAAAGATATATCAATATTTAAATAATTCCCAAAAAAAATTAATACAAACTATAGCAAAAATTATATAATTTTGTTGAAGTTGCTACAAATTCGTCGAAATAATCGGCCTGACCGATTCATATATATCCCCTCAGGCGGGGACATAACAATCACTTAATGAACACTTATTTTTATTACTAGTTTTTTTCCTTATAATGTATAGGTCTATATATGATTGTTCTTTCTATCATTTTTTTAAAATATTTAGACATGATTGTTCTTTTTAATTTTATTTCTAAGTATTTAGATATGATTCTATCTTTTTATTTTAAGCATTTATATTCTAATACTTTCTTGGTGATATAGAAAATGAATGACTTGATTTTTTAGTTTTATTATTTATTTATTTTTCACAACTTAGAAAAATAAATAACACATCAATGACAATAGAAAGTGTACTTTTTATATCTACTTGTATGTGATAAGTTTATTTAACAAATCAATGATCATATCAAAGGAAATTAGAATGGCGAGCTGTAAATGCAACCTCAAATTCAGCTTAAAATTCATAGGGAACTTTTACTGTGCTCCTACTTTTTCAATTCAATTTTTCTTGTACAACTTCTCGGGCTCCCACTTCAATAAAAAATTATTCCATCAATTAATATATCATTGAAACTCTCTTCAATCAAATCGGTCTAATTGTGTTCAAGGGCCAACTTACTCCTGACTCCAATTATGTTCACGGCCCAAATTTGTCAACTATGGGTGTGTTTTAAAATTCTTGTGTATTTGTATGGACAACGGTATTCTATGGGGAGAAAATGCTCTGGTTTGATTTTTAATATTAAGAAATTTAATTTTTTGGTTCCATATAATTCATGGAAAATTTTAATTTTAAGTATAGGAGCATAATTAGCTTTTTATTTGTTTGAAATTATAGTTTAATTATTTAATTTTATATTTGATATTTAGGTTTATAAAGAAATAGGTGATCTAATTTATGTTTTTGTAAGTAATGTGGTGTCAAATTATATTTTATAAAAGTGAAATGAGACTTTTAGCTATGATTATAATTGAAAGGATATCAATTTTGGGGATGTTTGTTGTGACATATAATCTATGGTTTATGTTGAGTTGTTATAGAGTTAAATGAAGTTTTCCAAGTATTAGTATCTATTCATTTTAATTTGGATTTTACTTAGAATTGAGAGGGATCAAATTCTTTGAGGTGTGAGCTTTTCTTCAATTCTTTGTTTCAATGATGGTTCAACTATGTAGTTCAATGGTTCAATGACCATCCAACTCTAAGATTATATAGCAAGAAGTATCCAAGTTTCATTAATTTACTTTATATTATGATCAACATTGTAAAATTTAATTTACTTAATATTCTAAATTATTTTATTAAAGCACCATGTGTCAACTCCATTTTGAGCACACAATCAAACTTTTCCTTCATAATCCATTGTATTATCTCTCAATGCAATAACTTAATCAATGAAAGACTTATGATTCTATGTTAAAATTGATTATTTAAACATGCATATAAATCTAAATTAATTAGATATTATCATAACAATTTATTTGAGTACAAATTGTTGAATTATGGTTTCAAGTTTCAAAATCAATAAAGTGTTGCATTTCATAACTTACTTTAATTATTAAGGAGGCCTTGTATATTATTTATGAAAACTAATAACACTTAATCAACTTAGAAGTAAGATGTCAAAGAGTGTTTAATGTTTCTATCTATGACAACAATGAAATGGTGTAGTCTAAATATTCTAAGTTTTCAACTTTTTTTGAGCATATTTTCCATCTTATTTTGTTGGTTGGAAATCTTTAAAAATTCTTAGAATCACATATATTAGCTATGAAAATTGCATAATTTGGGTGCTTTGGGGGTATTTGAAGATGTTGAATCTATTTAAAGATTCAAAAACACAATTTAAACACTTACAAATTTAGATTTTACCAGAATCCAACCACAGGCCACCTTAAAGTTATCCATATTCAAAGAAGCTCATAAATTATGCTATGAAATAGTGAAATGGAAAGATATTCCATTAAGAATGGAAACAAGTTAAATTAAACTAGAATAGGGGTTTTGAGTTGTCCTTCCCTAGAGTGGGCCCTACCCAAGAATGTCCCATGAACCTTGTCACAACTCTAAATTCCCATTGGAACCAAAACTTTATTTATGGACAATGCAAAAGGTAAACAAGATCAAACTAAACAAGATCAAAGATGATATGGATGAAAACCAATTCTACAATCCTAAGCCATATATATATATATTGAATATGTCACGGATCCTTTGAGGAAGAGAACCAATGACTCTACAAATATAATCCCTAAAACAAAGCATATTGTATATCTAATTAAACTTCATCAAGTAGTGAATTCCCTTCCTAACTAGACCAACCCTATCTTGTAGTTGAGTTTGAATTTTTGAACTCCAAATGGATCAATGGGTTGTCTCTTGAGGCTTGACAATCTACACTATCACAAACATAAATTGGTGACATGATATTGAGAATCTCCTTCTACTACCATTTCTAAGGACTCTACAACTATCAGAAGTAAAGTGGATACATGAAGGATGAAACTAGTATCTCTATGAAAGATGCATAAATTACTTCCAATGATCAATTTACTAGACTTTATAACACACCCTAAGTATCCAATGAATTTAGTGTTAACAACTTAATCAACAAAATGAGATCAAAGATTGAAGACATGCCATGTATTTTTTAACAGCCTATTTTTTCCCCTCTTACATTGTCCTAAGAATCATCATCTTTACACATCACTTTCAACAGCTTCAATTCGATTTCCTTTGTAACACCCCAGTTTTGACCCCATGGTATTAAATTGCATGTGATTTAAATATTGTATTAAATTGTGGTGTGGAGCTCAAGGCAAATGCCCCACCATGGATTTAGTGTTTTATGTTTCAGCTTTTAAAATAGATGCCGATGGTTTATGTGCTAGCCAAGCACAATATGTTTTGAGACATCATGTAAAATCCAAATTAATAAAATACCATGATGTGACCACGACTAGCTATGCGCCACAACGTTAAAGAGATGAGGGTATGATTTCACAAGGAATAGGGAGGGGGAAATAATCAAACCCTTGGGCCAATGGGGGAAAGCCAAATGTGAAGGGAAAAACCCATCACTCTGTCAACTACCCTTGTAGCCTTTTCTTCCCATTCATCCAAAAGTGGTTGACTTAAATTAATTCCTTGGGATGGGGAAGACCACCCATTTTTTGGGTGGCAGTGATGCTGATAGATTGATGAGTTCAGTGGCCTACAGTTGGGTGGAACATTGCAGCAACGTACCTAGTTGCGGGACAATCTTATTTCAAGATAAGTATTCTTGTGAATTTTATCTCTGCAACTGTATTTTCTTATGAATTAACATGAACATGTAGAATGCTTGAATGCTTGAATGAATGTGTTTGGCTCCCGCTGTATGTTAACGATTTATGCATCTATGTATTTTTTTTAATCCAATGCATTTTCATGTTTATGTATGTGGGGCTAGTTTGCCCATTTGATAGTAGCAGTGTGTTGGTCTTGTCCTCTCCATCGCCGAGATGATGGGTGGGGATGTGACATCCTCCATTTCTGTCATTGTATGACATCAACATTATGACCAAAATTTTATCGGGATGCTAATTTTGACCAAAAAAATCATATCACAAAAATTTGCTCAATAATTCGTGAGTGTTGTGCATTTTTTCCATAAAAAGTACACTATGGCCCCAAAAATAGAAAACAATTATCTTAGTTCACTCATTAATGTTGCTCATCTTCCAACATAGCATAGTGGCCTAAAGTGGATATCACCAATATCTTATTATTAAATATAGCCTTTGATATGGTATCCAATACCTATCCTTATCTTGCTACTTCATCAATGAATGTGTTGTATTTTTATGGCTGATAAAAAGCATGGTTTTGAACCAAAGAATGGATGTAAGACTCAATACCTACAACATAATTCAACAATTGATGAAAAAACAAGACACTATGTAAAGACAATGCAGTGTAATTTGGAATAATACAAAAGACAAAAAAAATGATGACATAATTCAATTAAAAAAATGAAATAGGAGAGGAAAAAAGAGGGAGGAATGGGAACTAAAATGTTGATCCCTTGGAATTCCCACTACTCCCTCATCTCTCATATATCTCATTTCACACAAAGTGTCAAAGCTGTCTTTTTTTCTGATTATTGGCCTAGAGAGAAGCGTGTCAAAAAGAAAAGAGTTTCATTGTAATCTAAATCTTGCCAAAATGAAATTTTAATCAAGCATTGAGTCTGTTTTCCCAATTGGGTTTCCACAGTAAACATTGTCTCAATGTGCAGTACTTTCTTAGTGTGTGTTTGTTTTAATGTATTAATTTTCTTATTGTGTGGATTAAGACTAATTGTTTGTGTCATTAATGGTATTTGTTGAGATATGAAAATTAACACATGAGCCACAAGAAGCTTAACAAAGTTATTGATTTATATCTCTCATGTTTGCTCAACTAGGGGAGTTCCAACAACTATAATATCTCGTCCATTGGATTCCCAATCAATCTCAATGATTAAGGGATTGAATTTAAAGGTTGTTTCACTTGTGTAGAAGTTTCTAAAATTATTTTTAAGAATTATTAGCTACCTTGGGTGATTTTTTTTCTGGGTCATGCTTGCAATACTTAGGGAATAATTATCAATGTCTAGGTGATTTTGCATTTGGCTAGGTGAGTTACTCCTTTGCTTGGGCAAATTTATTAGTGCTTAGGTGAATACCTCACTTCCTAGGGTGTTTTTATCAATGTTTGGGTTCTTTCTAACATAGATGGTCTTTTTCCTCTTAAATAATTAACTCAGAGCCTCTCCTAACTCACCATCACAAATCAAAATAAATATGGGATGTCAAAATTTGGGATTTGCAAAGAAATAATCATATGTCATTTCTGCCACTTTGATCTTTTACATGATGGAATATTCAATGTGTTATTTGATACAATCAGTATCTAGAAGATCATGTAAATTCATGATGTATTGGTATTGTTGGTTGCAGGATTACCTTATAAAAGGGAATATAGTAATTGCTAAATCTTAGAAGAAAGTGGAATTAGTTATTTACACTGAAGAAATCCATATAGCTCAATCAATTATGAAAAAAAGATAGTTGCGGTCTAAATTTTATGTAGATCCTGAAGCAAGCTTTAAGGATTCATGGACATTCATTTCAAGTGAAAATGAGGACCATAACAATTTTCATGCAGGGAGAGAACCTTGATTTCAATCAAGCACTTGTTGTTATCTACAACTGATTAATGATTAATGGGATATGCAAGTGAAGTAACCATTTTCATTGACATCAATTGAAGACACTTGAAGAAAAACAAAGTCAATATTTTCTTACATGTCATTGTGAAATCCCACAGAGTTAACCTATTGAGTAAATAAAACTTTTAGGGGTTGACATCCTTGTTTATTTTAGCATATTGGTAATATTACTATTATTCAAGCTTGAGTTCCTTACAAAGCTATAAAGAAATGAGACTCAGGGAAGAATGTACCAAGAAAAAGTACATATGTTTGGAAATATTAGGAAGGAAGACAACTCAATAACATGTACTCAATTAAGATATCAATGGTTGAATAACACGTTGGAGATTAAAAAATCATTTGATAGTGCATTTTTATGTAGTTTCTTATGTGTAGGTTACATGGAGAGGAAGGAGAAGGATTCCTAATCCTAAACATTGTAGATTGTATGCATAACATTCTAAAGAACAATGACATTGTAGCCATCCTGAAAGATAGAGTACTTAGTGATAGAGCATTCCAAATCTTAACAAATCAAGATTTGTTCAAGAGAATATACGCTTAAGAACATATCTTGAATAATTTCTAAATAACATAGGAAAATAATCCATTCTGAGGGATAGGGAGATCTGTATAACCCAAAGAATAGAGACTACGAATAATTTTCCTGCATCTATCCATATTGATGAGTTGAGTGGGATATAAGTCGCTTGATTAGAGATGACATGGTATCAGAGAAGTTGAGTCCTTGACCATGCTACAATTTTCATAAATTGAAGAAACTTCTGCAAACCTAACATGGTGTTGTTGTAATTGTAACTTCAGAGGACATTTCGATGTATATTATCATTGTATTATGTTGTACCCCCATTGGTGATGTGTTATGCTCCTGTCAGGATGTTATTATTATGTATGGACCTTGAGGTACAACCTTCATTGTAAGTCGAGGCAATAGTCCCTAGTATAATATATTGTAATGTGCTTTCGGAGTATCTTTAAGAGAATTTGGACCTTTTAGGGTTAGAAGTTGGCCAAGTCATGTTGGGAGGTCAGTCACTTGAAGGGTATAAATGGGAAGGTTTCCTCCCTCATTTATACACACACTCACACTCACACTCACTCAAGTTCACACAAGGAGAGAGAGAGAAATATGGAAGAGAGATAGGTATAGATGCAAAATTATTCTTCTTATTGGGTTTTTCCATCTTGTGATATTGTCTTTGTGAAAAAACTATTCCAATGAAGTTTGCGGGGTTTTCTCCTCTATGGTTTCCCCAGTGAAAATCTTTGTGTATTGTGTATCTGCTCTATATTGTGTATCTTGTTGTACTTTTTATTCTTTCAGATAAAGATACTAATCAAGTTAATTAGATCATAAAAACTAACATGGTATCAAAGCCTCTATGAAAGAATGCATTGTGCAGCAGTGAAAACTAGGGCTTCCTAGTTCAAGGTGTTCTCTCCACATATCATCAATAAAAGAGGGCTCCGCTAAATCTCCCTAGAGGGGTGCATATTTTGGTGGAAGTATTTTCAAATTTGGAGAAGTTTCATTGTTTTAATGTGGGACATTACGGGACACTACAAGAAGAAAATAGGGAATCAAGTTTCAAAGGCTTCCCACCTCCATCTTCAGAAAAGGACATAGCTGAGCAACTCGTGTCAAGGAAGTGAACATTTCTGTCCGAACAGAATTTCCAAATTCCAAGTTTGGAAAATTAGGGTTTCTCTGAAAAACCCTAGGTCAGCCAACAACGAAACCAGGTCGGGCACCTCAAATCGGTAAGATCTGAATATTTTCTATTTTCATTTGAGGTTCTCATTTGAAAAGATGACTCACAATGCTCATCTTTAGGACAAGCTTGGAGGAGCTGATAACTTCCGAGTATAGAAGTACAAAATCTCCTTGATCCGTGAAGATAATGATTTGGATCAGTATATCATTGAGGAAGTTCCAGAGCCATAAGGGGATGAGGCTAAGGCTAATCATAAGAAGAACTTGGTTAAGGCCAAGAGAATAATTTCAGATTATATTAAGGATCATCTCATCCCCCATGTATCATCCCTGAAGACACCAAAGGAAGTATTTAATGCTTTGACAAATATGTTCGAAGGAAAGAACATCAATTGGAATATGAATTTGAGGAACTAGTTGAAGAATGTGAACATAAATAACTTAGAGACTATACAATCCTACTTTACAAGGGTTGCTCAAATAAAGGAACAATTTAAACTAGTTGAGAGAATGTAGAAGAAGGATAAATTGTGGTGACTACCTTGAATGGCCTCCCAAGATCAGGGTATTCATTCATTCAAGGACTATGTGTAAGAAGGAAGCTGATATCTTTCAACTGACTCTGAGAATAATGCACATAAGAAGAATCTCAACTCATAACGAAATGAGAAGATAGGAGAAACTTAAGATCAATCTCTCATAGTTCACACCAGAAGAAACTACAAAAAGAAGGAAAACCACCATCACAACAAAAAGAAGGGCAAGAAACAAAATAAGTTCAGAAGAGATCCTTCCAAAATTTGATATTACACTTGTGATGAAAAGGGACAGTTTGAAATATATTGTCCCAATAACAAACACTCCTTCAATGAAAAGAAGAAGAGACATCATGCTCATATCACCGAAGACAATGAACTAACGGATTGTAATGTCCCAAAAAATCGAAAGTAATTTTTTTTTATTAGGCTAGTAAAAACTACCTATATGGAACATTATTGACTTGCTAAAAATATATCATACACTATATGTACCACTGTTTACTCATAAGCTATTCTTACGTTCTGTCATTTTACTTTCAGTCATTATTATTAATGTATTTTCCTTACGACATCGTACTGCTGTTTACTACTTATTTCTTATGGTTATACATTTGTCACATATGTGTCGTTACTTGATTTAAAGGCTTCATCCTTTTTGCATAGGCTTAATTGTTAATTATAAAGTCCTAAATTAACTTTTTTTGTGGAAACAAAGTGGGCAAAGTGGCGGGACTCATTCTCTTGTGACGGTCTGAAAGGTAAAGGAGTCTACTTGTTTGCAGTCTTACTTAGTTCTTAGAGCTAAGGAACCTCTTTTATTTCATATGCACATCATACTTTGTGATGGAGTCATATTTAAAGAGCACTGAAAATTTGATCCTAAAAGACCTACTACTCGTTACTACGGTTCCTCACTGACTCAGATTTATAACGTGGTAAGTGTTGTTGTCATGAGTTTAACTATCACAGATAAATTTCCTATGTACTACTTATACTTCATTATGGTTTCTAATTCATCATTTTACATCTTAGTATATTTACGTTCTACATTGATTTTATTAAAACTATTAACATATCCTATGTTTTATTATTACAGGCTATGATCTTGGCTTAAAAACCAGACCTTGATTTTTATAAAGTTTAAATATTAACATGGCATATTTCATATGCCATGTTTACTAAGCATTTAAGCTTAGGGAAGCCTTGTTATGGTTAAGGCTTTAAGCCTATCTTTTAGATGTTATATTTAATACTTATGCCTTGTGGCTTGACTTAGGACTAGCGCAGACCAAACATGGACTATGGACTAAACCTAACATTGAAATGTATTAAACCTGTGATATGATTTGGGGTGGCAAATATACCATACGGTCGAACCATATACATTGGGGTTTAACGATTTGCATGGTAGTGGAGACTATCGTTTTGCAACGATATCAACTATGGAAAAGTGGATTTTTGGTTTTGATATTGGAAACCAGCTGGTGCCATTAATGCACCTTGGTCCTTGGTTTTCATGGCAGTCCAGACTTAGGCTTGGCTCACGATGGGTTTGTTATTCGCTTGGTTTTTTGGGGGTTTTGTTTTGTCTCTACACAGGGAAAAATGGAGGCGACCTCCAGACTTCAAGGTAAGATTCATTCTAGGTTTTTATGTCTGCAATTCGTTTTGTTTTATGGCCCTCAACATTTCCATACTTCTCACTTCTATTTTTTCTTGGTGTTTGCAGGTGCCGAAGTATGGTAACGAGCAGCATGGCTCAAGCTCTGTCGTTGGATTGACTGTGGAGCCAAGGTGCAAGGTAAGCCTTACCAACAATCCTATGCTTGTAAGCCAAGGTGCAAGGTAAGCCTCAAATAAAGGAAAAACTTAAACCAGTTGAAGAGAATGTAGAAGAAGGATAAATTGTGGTGACTCCCTTGATTGGCCTCCCAAGATCATGGGATTCATTCATTCAAGGAATATGTGAAAGAAGGAAGTTGTTATCTTTTAGCTAACTCTAAGAATAATGCACACAAGAAGAATCTCAACTCATAACAAGAAACGAGAATATAGGAGCAACTTAATATCAATCTCTCATAGTTCACACTAGAAGAAACTACAAAAAGAAGGAAAACCACCATCACAACAAAAAAAGGGGAAAGAAACAAAATAAGTTTAGAAGAGATCCTTCCAAAATTCGATATTACACTTGTGATGAAAAGGGACAATTTGAAATATATTGTCTCGATAACAAATACTCCTTCAATGAAAAGAAGAACAAACATCTTGCTCATATCACCGAAGACAATGAACTAACAAACTGTAATGTCCCCAAAAATTGAAAATAATTTTATTTTTATTAGGCTAGTAAAAACTACCTATACGAAACATTATTGACTTGCGGAAAATATACCGTACACTATATGTACCATTGTTTACTCGTAATCTATTCTTACATCCTGTCGTTTTACTTTCAGTCATTATTATTAATGTATTTTCCTTACGATGTCGTACTGCTATTTACTACTTATTTCTTATGGTTATACATTTGTCGCGTATGTGTCGTTACTTGATTTAAAGGATTTCTCCTTTCTACATAGTCTTACTTGTTAATTATAAATTCCTAACTTAACTTTGTTTGTGGAAACAAAGTGGGCGGAGTGGCGGGACTCATTCTCCCATGACGGTCTGAAGGGTAAAGGAGTTTACTTGTTTGCAGGCTTACTTAGTTCTTCGAGCTAAGGTACCTCTTTTATTTCATATGCATATCATACTTTGTGATGGAGTCATATTTAAAGAGCACTGAAACTTTGATCCTAAAAGACCTACTGCTCGTTGCTACGGTTCCTCATCGACTCATATTTATAACGTGGTTAGTGCTATTATCGTCAATTTAACTATCACATCTAAATTTCGTATGTACTAATACTTCATTATGGTTTCTAATTTGTCATTTTACATCGTAGTATACTTACGTTCTACGTTGATTTTATTAAAACTATTAACATATCCTATGTTTTCTTATTGCAGGTTATGATCTTGGCCTAAAAACCAGACCTTGATTTTTATAAAGTGTAAATATTAGCATGGCATATTTCATATGCCATTTTTACTAAGCGTTTAAGCTTAGGGAAACCTTTTTATGGTTAAGGATTTAATTCTATGGTTTAGATGTTATATTTAATACTTATGCCTTGTGGCTTGACTTAGGACTAGCGTAAACCAAGCATGGACTATGCACTAAACCTAACATTGAAATGTATTAAACCTCTGATATGATTTGGGGTGGAGAATATACCATATGGTCGAACCATATACATTGGAGTTTAATGATTTGCATGGTAGTGGAGACTATCGTTTTGCAATGATATCAACTATGGCAAAGTGGGTTTTTGGTTATGATATTGGAAACCAACTACTGCCATTAATACACCTTGGTTTTCGTGGCATCCTAGACGTAGGCTTGGCTCACGATGGGTTTTTTATTCGCTTGGTTGTTTGGGGGTTTTGTTTTGGCTCTGCGCAAGGAAAAATGGAGGCGACATCTAGACTTCAACGTAAGCTTCGTTCTGGGTTTTTATATCTACAATTAATTTGGTTTTATGGCCCTCAACGTTTCAATACTTCTCACTTTTAGTTTTTCTTGGTGTTTGCAGGTGCCAAAGTATGGTAATGAGAAGCGTGGCTCAAGCTTTGTCGTTGGCTTGACTATGGAGCCAAGGTGCAATGTAATCCTTGCCAACAAGCCTATGCTTGTTGTCTCTTGAACTGTTTGCGTTTAGTTTTGTAATTTGGTTTAGGGCTTCTTTGTGGTGTTGGATTCGCCTTTGGGCATGGATGAATAAACTTGGGTTTTGTAAATATTTTCAGGATTTTAAGCCGTGGGTGATTCTTACGCCCTTACAGGCTCTGCGTATAAGTTATGTTGATGGTAAATCGTTATTTTAGGTTTGGGATTTTAAGCGACGGGTTGCACCATTGCTTGCAATGGTTCCATAGCCCATTGCCACACCTGTGTGGACTTGGCTGCGATGATGGCGTTACTTAGTAAATACTTTACTTAGGGTTTTGGCATTCCTGTGCATAATATGCATACTCTGCATTTATGAAATGGCTGCAGTTATTATGCTTACTGTGTATTGTGTCGATTTATTTGCCGTGCTATTTGTTTGCTTTGTGGGTTAACATATGGCATTTTGCCTTCGTTAATGGATTGTGTATAATTGGTTTAATTAGATTTTATTGTAATAATTTACAGTGCATGGGTTGAGGCCATGTCGTGTATGGCATGATCCCTCCTACAATTTCTGCGATAACTTAAGATGGTTGTAATGCTGTTAATAATTCGTTTCATTAAAAATGTAAGGTAAAAGGGGACAGAGCCTTAGGTACAGACTCACGTAGGATTTCATGGTTGTAGGGGAAAGCGTTGGTAGTGATTTGTTGGGTGTTTATATATACTGTGTATTTTTATGCTTTACAAGTTGTGGCTTATGCCATTGCTGTGCATGGCTTGATGGGGGTTTTACGACCTTGTATGTAATGATTCACTATGTTGAGTTTCCTAGCCTGTGTGTTTTATTAAATTTGGCCGAGGCCATGAATTACTGCACAGAGGCAAAGCTTAAGTCTTTATGACTTAGCTGTAGTGTAATGGTTGGTTATTGTAATATTATTGTGGTTGTTAATGTAGCCCGCATACCATGTAGGTATAATGTGGCTGTATTTTAAATGTAAACGAAACCCTCAGGGTTCGATTCTGTTAGTGGCTTGATGTAATGAGTTTGTAAATTGATATGGATGCGAATTGGGGTCGGAATTCCCCTTGGATTTGATTCTTGTTTTCCTTTGTAATTACTTTTGTTTGTAATATGATTTCGATGTGGTTTATACATGAAACAATTCCTGTGTGTGTTTATGGTGTTTAATTCGTTATATGGATGAAATGCTTGTGATTTAATTAGTTAATGTTTATATATGATATGGTTGTTTATTGAGACCTGCGACTTGGGTTTGTGAACCCACAGGGTCGATATTGTGACCTCTGTTTAAAATGGCAGATTTCTTTAATTGTTTTAATTGTTTTAATTGTTTATTTGGTTAGTTTATAAGCAATAGTTATGAGGGACCTTTAAGCGATTCATGCATGTGATTATGACATGGTTGTAGTTAGGACTGTGGATTTTATAAATGTGAATAGATATTTGATCTTGGACCAAATGGATAGTCACAATGCTTACTCTATTCGCTTATTTATGATGATGTATTTTTAAATGGAATGTTTTACTATTTAGCAGGTATTTAATGTACATACCTTGAAAGGTATTTTAATGGTTTATTTATCTTAGATCTTATATAGAATTCTTATATATAGTATTTTGATTTGTTTATGTTTGATGTTTATATATATACATAGTAGTTCAGTTTGTAGATAGTACCTTAGGTTATACAGATTGTAATTTATACCTAAATGTATTTAGAACCTACTTCTAAGATTAATCTATTTAAATCTATAACATGTCTCTACTGATAAGTGGAATATGTCAGTAGAGTATATAAAGACTAAGTGAACAGTAATAACAGGTCTGAAATAACCTAGTTTGTAAATAACCTAGTTTTATCAATAATACTACTACAGAAATTAAACTAGGGTGTAGAACCGTGGATGAACATTAGTAAACAAATTGAACTTGCAGAAATAAACCATTAAATAAACCTTGGATAACCTGGTATAGGAAATCACTTACAGCCTAGGGTTAATACTTTAAGATGCAAACCCTAACATTTTTAAGCAGAGAAACATATACATTGGGTTAGGAAATACAAAGTAATCATTTATCTAACATAGCTAGCATTTATTCTAGGAAAGTAGAATAGACAGTCTAGGGATTCATACCTGTAAATTGAAGCTCTGTTAATGGCTGATCCTACACACTCAAATAACTAGCATTAACAATTCAAGACAGATCTAACCTTTGTTTTTTATGACCAAATCACTTGGGAACTACCTTGTTGCACCCAACCATGACCCGGAACCACTCTTGGTTTAAATCTAGATCCCTTCGTTCTAGACTCCAACATACAAGTAGCTTAGAGCTCCTAAGGCAGGGTTTCTTATCTGGGATATCAGATCTGGATCAGTTCTCCTTTTTCCTTCCAGGAAAATGTTCTCCAAGAATTACTTGAGAGAAAATAGGTAGAAAATGACTCCTCTAATGATAGATTAGAACCCCAAGCCTTTTGTTGGCTTGAGTCTTTATAGACAGAATTTTCAGTCAAAGGGACAGTTAAATCAAGAAACCTTGGTTTCTTGATTTAACCCTTTTTAATTTCTTTGGGTAGTTTTTAATATTTTAACTTAGGAACTTTCTACTAGTTCCTAATTAGACTTTTTAGGCTTTGGACCATTTATTATCTTTTCATAATAAATAGTAATAATTAGATGCAGCTTTTCTTTCTCTTTCATCATTAATATTATAACTATATTCCACTATTTATACATACCATGTATAAAGTACATAATAATATATCACTTGTTTAACATTTGTCTTTGGGCATCATATACCATGATCCCTAGACTTAATGACACTTCTTCATTAAGGTCAAGTAGGTAGATGGTTTTGGTCTACTAGGCTAGGAAACTCTAAACATCCTTGCATGTTGGATTTCCCTCGTATAACATGGTAGTTCTTCAGTACTTGATGAGAATACAGAAATTCAAAATTTCATTTNTTCCTTGAGCCGTTTTCACTCGGAAGTTATTAATTTCTTTTCAACAACCCCTAGGGTTTACATTAGCCCATACTCAACACTTTAACAGGGAGTTACAATTCAGTGCAATTCCAGAGCTCCTCACTCAACACTAATGCTAGGATGTACTTGTATGATGCACCTAGCAATACAATGGCCAAGGATTTGATGCTCCAGATATTATGCTCAACCTCAACATGGAAGGCTCCAGGGATTATTCCCAACACTTCCAATTATATTTTCATGTGTTATAGAGCTTCTCTCTCAACACAAAGGCAAGTACTCATGTGTTCCAGAGCTTCTTGCTCAACACAAATCATCAATCACTCAAGTGCTCTAGAGCTTCTCGCTCAACACAAATCATCAATTACTCAAGTGCTCCAGAGCTTCCTGCTCAACACAAATCACCAATCACTCAAGTGATCCAAAGCTTCCCGCTCAACACAAAACATCTCATCAATTATGTGCTTCAGGGTCCACGCCCAACACAAACAAGCACATATATATATATCTAATTGGCTTACGCCCAATATATAAAAGAAATTATCATGTTCATATGCAATGGGGTCTTCGACCCAATATAAAAGTAAAACATCAAGATAATCATCATAATCAATAGGCACATGCCTATGAGAGTTAGGTACAAAATTCAGGATATTACATACCTCCTCGCTTAGAACAACACCATCCCTAGTGTTCCAGGGACTTAGAATGACATCATGAAACAAGGTGGGGTAAGCCTTTCTCATGGTGGCTTCATTCTCCCAAGTAGCCTCATCAGCCTAAAAGTGCTTCCATTGCACTTTCAACTAGACTATGTTGCGCTTCCAAAGCTGCACCCTTCTCTTTTCCAGTATAGGAGTAGGCTCAGGGGAAAAATCCCCTTTAGGTTCCACTTGTAACAAGGACCAATCAACAACATGTTTAGTATCATAAACATATTTCTTTAATAAAGATGCATGGAAAACATTATGGACTCTTACATGCACGGGTAACGCTAATTCATATGCCACTGGCCCTTTCTTGGCAAGTATTTCAAAAGGTCCATAAAATCTAGGTGCTAACTTACTGCACCTACCCAACCTCAATGAGCTTCATTTGACTTTTACTTTCAAGTAAACATGATCGCCTATTTGAAAGTCCTTATCTTTTCTTTTCTGATGCGCATAACGTTACTGGTGGTCTTGTGCTTCTTTAAGATTCACCTAGACCTTGGTAACCAACTATTCCAATTCCATCAACAAATAAGGCCCTAACATGAACCGATCCACCAGGATATCCCAAGTAACCGGTGTTCTACACTTCCATCCATATAGTACCTCAAAGGGGATCATCTTGGTGGAAGTCTGATAACCATTGTTATACACAAAATCTATGAGTTTCAGGTAATCCTCCCACTTCATGGGGCTATTCATGACATACATCCAAAGCATGTCCTCGACAATCTGGTTTACTCTTTCTATCTGCCCGTCTATCTGTAGGTGATATGCAGTGCTAAAGTTCAACTGCGTCTCCAATCCAGAGAATAAACATCTCCAAATTTTTCCTATAAACTTAACATCTCAATCCGAGATAATTTCCTTGGTTATCCCGTGCAATATAAATATCTCTTTCAAGAATATATCAGCAATGTTCACTTCTTTGTAGGTCGACTTCAGAGGAATGAAGTGTGTTTCTTTTGACAACTTGTCGATGACCTCAAAAATAGAATCATTTTTCTTCTTACTTTTCAGTAAACCAGTGATGAAATAAATACTAATGACCTCCCACTTCCATTCTGGAATGGGTAGTGGCTGCAACAATCCCACAGGATGTTGATGCTCAGCTTTGACTAGCTAACATTCCTGACATTTCGCAATAAACATTGCAATGTCGGTCTTTAACTTAGGATAGAAAAAGTGTCTCTTGATGAAGGATATCATCTTTTGATATCCCGGGTGCCCGGAGTAGAGTGCCTGATGAAATTTCATGAGGATGCTGGACCGAAGGTCCCCTCCTTCTGGAACATACAAACGATCCCTGGACCATAGCAGTCTAGATTCGTCTACCTTGTATTATTTTTTTTGTTGAAACAACCTATCCTCCTGGATTTTCTTAAGGATTTCCACATAGAAGAGGTCCACTCCGTTGGCCGATCTAATCCTCTCATGCAAATCTGCATTGGTTTGAATCAAAGTCACCTCATATATCATATGAGTTCATCAGCTCAAAGCATCAGCAACCTTATTTTATTTTCCCTTAATGTGCTTTAGCTCGAAATGGTACTCACTAAGGAAATCCAACCAATAGGCTTTCCTTGCATTCAAATCTGGTTGATCAAATAAATATTTCAGACTCATATTGCCTGTCTTCAGAAGGAACTTCCTTCCCATGAGGTAGTGCCTCCACATCCTCAAAGCATGGATGATGGCAGCTAACTCAAGATCGTGCGTAGGGTAATTTTTCTCATGCTCTTTTAACTTTAGTGATTCATAACAGATTGCATGATCATTCTACAAGATAACCCCTCCAAGTCCTTCCTTTCTTGCATCCATGCAAACAATGAAATCCCCATCGGGATCCGAAATCTGTAGCGCCGGTGCAGTCATCAAAAGATGCTTAAGATTTTGAAAAATTTCTTCACATTTGGCAGTCCATAAGAACTTAATTGCTTTCTTCTGCAAAGCGGTCATGGGGCAAGCAATTCTTGAGAAGTTCTCAATGAACTTTCAATAATATCCAGTTAATCCCAAAAAGAACCTAATGTCAGTGACACTAGTAGGGGTAGGCCAATCCTTTATGGCTTTAATTTTTTTCAAGTCCATAGCTATCCCTGTCTCAGAGATAATGTGACCTAGATACTGTATCTGTGGTTTGTAAAAATCACATTTACTAAACTTAGCGTAAAGCTCGTGTTCTCTCAACACTTGTAGTACTATGCGAAGGAGTTCTTAGTTTTCTTCTTTATTCTTCAAATAAACCAGTATGTCGTCTATAAAGACCAAAACAAACTTATCCATATACCTACTGAATATGTTGTTCATCATCCACATAAAGTTTGTGGGTGCATTGGTCAACCCGAATGGCATCACTACAAACTCGTAGTGCCCGTACCTTGTACAAAAGGCGGTTTTGTGAATATCCTCGTCGCAAATCCATACCTGATGGTACCTAGATCACAGTTCAATATTTGAAAATATTTTGTCTCCTCCCACATGATTAAACAAGTCATTGATCCTAGGGAGTGGATAACAGTTCTTGATAGTCATTTTGTTCAACTGACGGTAATCGATGCACATCCGCATCGTACCGTCCTTATTCTTTACAAAAAATATTGGTGCTCCCCAAGGAGACACACTGGGTTGGATATACCCTTTCTCTATCAATTCCTGTAGCTGTAGTTTGAGCTCCACCAACTCAGGTGCACTCATGTGGTAAGGGGATTTGGAAGCCAAAATTGATCTGGGGGTGAGTTCGATGGAAAAGTCTAGGTCTCATTTTGGAGGTAATCAGGGGATTTCCTTGGGAAACACATCCTTGAATTCTTCAAGAATGGGGAAGTCTTCTATGTGTTGTTCTTTATCAGACTCTATGTCTCAGATGTTCACTGCAAACAACTTGCAGCCCTTCCTAATGCATTTCTTCACTTTTAAGGAAGATATTAATCTTACAGAAACTTTCCTTGGAATGCCTTGAACCTTCACTTGGTTCCCTAGGCTATTAGTACACAAGATAGACTTGTGCAAGCAATCGAGCATGACATGGTGCTCTTCCATCCACTCCATGCTGATAAGTACATCGTACGATCCTAAAGGTAGGATGCTCAGGTTTACTTTTGTGGGAAAACCATTCAGGTTTACCTCACATTCTTTAACAATTTCCAAAAATTTTCATTTCATACTTGTGGCTAACTGAACCAGCCAAGGTTTATCATGTTTTACTTTTCAAAGTTTGCATTCATCAACAATTTTAGGAGAAACATAGATCTGGTAAGCACCAGGATCAATAAGTATTGAAATAGAAGTGTTCAAGATCTTACCTTCTATCTCAACCATTGTAGCTTGATGGTCTGCCTGTCGGCCATCCAATGCTTCATAAATCCACAGTGTTCCCGCTATGTCCTGAATAGTTGGTTCTTCTAGTAAGTTATGCAAGACCCCACCATTCTTGTTCTTATAATATCGAGCATAATGAGGCCCACTGCATTTCCCTTATTTGATCAGTCGTTAGGTAGCATTGGCTCCACTTGCTACCGTCTTGTTAACATTAGCGCCTAGCACATAAGGCTTCATACAAGATTTTTTAAAGTAGTTGTTAACTTGAAAGCTGTTATTCTGCTTTTTATATGGCTATTGGTTGGACCCAGGTTTGAGGTTATCAGAGAAGTTCTTAGAATTTTCTCGGTTTTGGTTCATTTTCTCCTGCCTTAGCTGTCCATGCTCATAATAGAGCCTAGATTTATGCAGTGTGGTATCCAAGGTGTTAGGCATGTCAAATTCAATCCTGTCCCAAAAACTTGGAGGAAGACATCCTAGGAACTGGTGGATCTTTACCTTTTCTTCTTTGATGTACAGTACATAATGCAACAAATCTAGAAATTTGTTAATAAACATGTCCATAGTCATGGATCCCATGCGTAGTTCATGAAACTATTTCACTTTTCTATCGAAGAAGATTTCTGACATATATTTCTCTTGGAAATGTTTTTGGAAAGTATCCCAACGTATTTCTCTTAGCTCATCTTTCTTGGTGTGTTTAAATCTCTCCACCATCTGGCTGCCTTTCCATTCAAGTTATAGATGGAAAGATGATCCTTCATCTCACTTGAGTAGTCATGAACTTGAAAGTATTTTCTCATGCCCAACAGCCACTCTTCAACCTTCTCCCTAGTGTTTACTTCACCTTCATAGGTTGGGGCTCTTATTTTTCTAAATCGCCCCTGAAGACTGTCATTGCTTCTTTGTTTCTTTCTTCGATGAGAAAGAGAGTCATCACTGGAAGGACTATGATGATCTCCTTTCGGTGCTTCAGGGGTACGTTCCTCTTTTTCTCCTTCTCTTGGGCTGTTGTCCTATTTATGGTAAGGTTCTCTTTTGGAACTATTTGTGGACTGGGTAGGTTTACCCTACGGGTTTCCTCCCATCATATTTCTTAGTAATGCTTCATTTATAGCTTGTTGTTATTTTCTTTTGTTCAGACTATCTTATTTGAGACTTTGCAATTCTACTTTAAGACTGTGTATAGTCTTCAAAATATTAGAATTTAGCTCCACCACCAGTTCTCCTTTTGGGGTGGGGATGTTCATTTTTCCTTGCCGGCTGTTATCTTCCTCAGTGTTCATAAACTGAACTGTTCAGTAAAAGTTTCCTGAAATTTCAAAAATTTTAAATAACAAATTTTTTTTCCTGTTAGTAACAAATTTAATATCATACTTTATTTTCCTGGAAGTAAGTGCTTGGTGTGCCCATAGGTCTCTTAGTATTGAAACTGGGCTCTAATACCACTTGTAATGTCCCCAAAAATCGAAAATAATTTTTTTAATAGGCTAGTAAAAACTACCTATATGGAACATTATTGACTTGCGTAAAATATATCATACACTATATGTACCACTATTTACTCGTAAGTTGTTCTTACATTCTGTCGTTTTAATTTCAATCATTATTATTGATGTATTTTCCTTACGATGTCATACTGCTGTATACTGCTTATTTCTTATGGTTATATATCTATCGTGTATGTGTCGTTACTTGATTTAAAGACTTCGTCCTTTCTGCATAGTCTTACTTGTTAATTATAAAGTCCTAACTTAACTTTGTTTGTGGAAACAAGGTGGGTGGAGTGGCGGGACTCGTTCTCCTGTGACGGTCTGAAAGGTAAAGGCGTCTGCTTGTTTGTAGGCTTACTTAGTTCTTAGAACTAAGGAACCTCTTTTATTTGATATGCAGATCATACTTTGTGACGGAGTCATATTTAAAGAGCACTGAAACTTTGATCCTAAAAGACCTACTGCTCATTGCTACGGTTGCTCATCGACTTAGATTTATAGCATGGTAAGTGTTGTTGTCGTCAGTTTAACTATCACAACTAAATTTCCTATGTACTACTTATACTTCATTATGGTTTATAATTCGTCGTTTTACATCTTAGTATATTTACGTTCTACGTTGATTTTATTAAAACTATTAACATATCCTATGTTTTCTTATTGCAGGTTATGATCTTGGCCTAAAACCTAGACCTTGATTTTTATAAAGTGTAAATATTAACATGGCATATTTCATATGCCATGTTTACTAAGAATTTAAGATTAGGGAAGCCTTGTTATGGTTAAGGCTTTAATCCTATCGTTTAGATGTTATATTTAATACTTATTCCTTGTGGCTTGACTTAGGACTAGCGCAGACCAAGCATGGACTATGCACTAAACCTAACATTGAAATGCATTAAACCTATGATATGATTTGGGGTGGCGAATATACCATATGGTCGAACCATATACGTTGTGGTTTAACAATTTGCATGCTAGTGGAGACTATCGTTTCGCAACGATATCAACTATGGCAAAGTGGATTTTTGGTTATGATATTGGAAACCAGCTGGTGCCATTAATGCACCTTGGTTTTCGTGGTAGTCCAGACTTAGGCTTGGCTCACGATGGGTTTGTTATTCACTTGGTTGTTTGGGGGTTTTGTTTTGGCTCTACGCAGGGAAAAATGGAGGCGACCTCCAAACTTCAAGGTAAGCTTCATTTTGGGTTTTTATGTTTGCAATTCGTTTGGTTTTATGGCCCTCAACATTGCCATACTTCTCACTTCTAGTTTTGCTTGGTGTTTGCAGGTGCCGAAGTATGGTAATGAGCAGCGTGGCTCAAGCTTTGTAGTTGGCTTGATTGTGGAGACAAGGTGCAAGGTAAGCCTTACCAACAATCCTACGCTTGTTGTCTCTCGGCCTGTCTGTGTTTAGTTTCGTCATTTTGGTTTGAGGCTTCTCTATGGGGTTTTGGATTCGACTTTGGGATTAGATGAACAGACTTGGGTTTTGTAAATATTTTCAAGCTTTTAAGTCATGGGTGATTCTTACGCCCTTACATGGTCTGTGTATAAGTTATGTTGTTGGTAAACTGTTATTTTGGGTTTGGGATTTTAAGCCATGGGTTGCATCATTACTTGCAATGGTTCCATAGCCCATTGGCACGCCTGTGTGGACTTAGCTACAATGATGGCATCACTATGTAAATACTTTACTTAGGGTTTCATAATTCCTGTGCATAATATGTATACTCTGCGTTTATGGAATGGCCACGGTTATTATGCTTACTATGTATTGTGTTCATTTATTTGCCGCGCTATTTGTTCGCTCTGTGGGTTAACATATGTCATTTTTCCTTCATTAATGGATTGTGTATAATTGGTTTAATTAGATTTGATTGTAATAATTGACAGTGCATGGGTTGAGGCCATGGTGTGTTTGGCATGATCCCTCCCTAGATTTCTGCGATAGCTTAAGATGGTTGTAATGCTGTTAATACTTCATTTGATTAAAAATGTAATGTAAAAAGGGACAGAGCCTTGGGTACTAACCCACGTAGGATTTCGTCATTGTAGGGGAAAGCATTGACAGTGATTTGTTAGGTGTTTATATATATTGTATATTGTTATGCTTTACAAGACATGGCTTAGGCCATTACTGCGCATGGCTTGATGGGGGTTTTACGACTTCGTATGTAATGATTCACTGTGTTGAGTTTCCTAGCCCATGTTTTTTATTAATTTTGGTCGAGGTCGTGACTTATTGCACAGAGGCATATCTTAAGTCTTTATGACTTAGCTGTAGTGTAATGGTTGGTTATTGTAATATTATTATGGTTGTTAATGTAGCCCGCATGCGCTGTAGGTATAGTGTGGCCATATTTTAAATGTAAATTAAACCTGCAGGGTTCGACTCTATTAGTGGTTTGATGTAATGAGTTTGTAAATTGATATGGATGCGAATGTGGGTTGGAATGCCCACAGGATTTGATTCCTATTCTCCTTTGTAATTACTTTGGTTTGTAATACGATTTCGATGTGGTTTATACATGAAATGATTCCTGTGTGTGTGTTTATGGTGTTTAATTCGTTATATGGATGAAATGCTTGTTATTTAATTGGTTAATGTTTATATATGATATGGTTGTTTATTGAGACATGGGACTTGGGTTTGTGAACCCACAGGGTCAATATCGTGACCTCTGTTTAAAATGGCAGAGTTATTTAATTGTTTTAATTGTTTATTTGGTTAGTTTATAAGCAATAGTTATGAGGGACCTTTAAAAGATTCATGAATGCGATTATGATATGGTTGCAGTTAGGACTATGGATTTTATAAATGTGAACAAAGATTTGATCTTGGACCAAATGGATAGTCACAATGGTTACTCTGTTCGTTTATTTATGATGATGTATTTTTAAATGGAATGTTTTACTATTTAGTAGGTACTTAATGTATAGACCTTGAAAGGTATTTTAATGGTTTATTTATCTTAGATCTTAATATAGAATTCTTATATATAGTATTTTGATTTGTTTATGTTTGATGTCTATATATGTTTATATATATACATAGTAGTTCAGTTTGTAGATAGTACCTTAGGTTATATGTAGTGTAAGTTATATCTAAATGTATTTAGAACCTACTTCTAAGATTAATCTATTTAAATCTATAACATGTCTCTACTGACAAGTGGAATATGTCAGTAGAGTATATAAAGACTATGTGAACAATAATAATAGGTCTAAAATAACCTAGTTTGTACATAACCCAGTTTTATCAATAATACTACTACAGAAACTAAACTAGGGTGTAGAAACCTTGATGAACATTAGTAAATAAATTGAACTTGCAGAAATAAACCATTAAATAAACCATGGATAACCTGGTATAGGAAATCACATACAACCTAGGGTTAATACTTTAAGATGCAAACCCTAGCAGTTTTAAACAGAGAAACATATACATTGGGTTAGGAAATGCAAAGTAATAATTTACCTAACATAGCTAGCATTTATTCTAGGAAAGTATAATCGACAGTCTAGGGCTTCATACCTGTAAATTGAAGCTTTGTTAATGGTTGAACCTGCACACTCAAATAACTAGCATTAACAATTAAAGACAGATCCGACCTTTGTTTTTGATGACCAAATCACTTGGGAACTACCACGTTCCACCCAACCATGAACCAGAACTGTTCCTAGTTTAAATCCGGATCCCCCTGAGCTGGAATCCAACATGCAAGTAGCTTAGAGCTCCTAAGGTAGGGTTTCCTATCTGGTATATCAGATTTGGATTAGTTCTCCTTTTTCCTTCCAGAAAAATGTTCTCTAAGAATTATTTGAGAGAAAATAGGCAGAAAATGACTCCTCTAATGATAGATCAGAACGCCAAGTCTTTTTTTGGCTTGAGTCTTTATAGAAAGAAGTTTCAGTCAAAGGGACAGTTAAATCAAGAAACCTTGGTTTCTTGATTTAACCCTTTTCAATTTCTTTTGGTAATTATTAATATTTTAACTTAGGAACTTTCTACTAGTTCCTAATTAGAATTTTTAGGCCTTGGACAATTTATTATCTTTTCATAATAAATAATAATGATTATATGGAGCTTTTCTTTCTTTTTCATCATTAATATTATAATTATATTCGACTCTTTATACATACCATGTATAAAGTACATAATAATATATCACTTGTTTAACATTTGTGTTTGGGCATCATATACCATGATCCCTAGACTTACTGACACTTCTTCATTAAGGTTAAGGAGGTAGATGGTTTTGGTCTACTAGGCTAGGAAACTCTAAACGTCCTTGCATGTTGGATTTCCCTTGGTATATCGTGGTAGTTCTTTAGTACTTGATGAGAATACAGAAATTCAAAATTTCATTTAATCACTTATAAATAAGTATTATGAGATCAATATTTTTCCTCGAATCATTTTCACTCGGAAGTTATTAAATGCTTTTCAGCAACCCTTAGCGCTTACCAGAGCCCATACTCAACGCTTTAACATGGAGTTACAATTCAGTGCAATTCTAGAGCTCCTCGTTCAACACTAATGCTAGGATGTACTTGTACGATACAACTAGGGATACAATGGCCAAGGATCCGATGCTCCAGAGCTTATGCTCAACATCAACATGGAAGGATCCAAGGATTATGCCCAACACTTCCAATTACCTTTTCATGTGTTCTAGAGCTTCTCGCTCAACACAAAGGTAAGTACTCATGTGATTTAGAGATTCTCACTCAACACAAATCATCAATCACTCAAGTGCTCCAGAGCTTCCTGCTCAACACAAATCATCAATCACTCAAGTGCTCTAAGGCTTCCCTCTCAACACAAAACATA
The DNA here is from genome assembly GCA_001517045.1 of Pseudotsuga menziesii. Lineage (NCBI taxonomy): Eukaryota > Viridiplantae > Streptophyta > Pinopsida > Pinales > Pinaceae > Pseudotsuga > Pseudotsuga menziesii. The sequence continues at coordinate 154,800 of LPNX011053253.1, forward strand.
TTGGTAATCATGTGCTTTAGGGTCCATGCCCAAAGCAAACAAGCATATATATATATCAACAATAATTGGCTTACGCAAAATATATAAAACAAATCATCATGTTCATATGCAATGGGTTCTTCGACCCAATATAAAAATAAAACATTAAGATAATCATCATAATCAATAGGCACATGCCTATGAGTGTTAGGTCCAAAATTGGGAATATTACATCCCTCCCTGCTTAGAACAACATTGTCCCTAGGGTTCCAGGGACTCAAAATGACATCATGAAACAAGGTGGGATAAGACTTTCTCATGGTGGCTTCATTCTCCCAAGTAGCCTCATCAGCCTCAAAGTGCTTCCATTGCACTTTCATTGGACTATGGTGCACTTCCAAAGCTGCACCTCTCTCTTGTCTAGTATATGCGTAGGCTCAAGGGAAAACTCCCCTTCAGGTTCCACCTATAACAAGGACCAATCAACAACATGTTCATTATCATAAACATATTTCTTTTATAAAGATGCATGGAAAACATTATGGACTCTTACATGTGCGGGTAACGCTAATTCATATGCCACTGGCCCTTTCTTGGCCAGTATTTCAAAAGGTCAACAAAATCTAGATGCTAACTTACTCCACCTACCCAAGCTCAATGAGCGTCATTTGGATTTTACTTTCAAGTAAACATGATCACCTATTTGAAAGTCCTTATCTTTTCTTTTCCGATCTGCATAACTTTTCTGGTGGTCTTGTGCTTCTTTAAGATTCACCTGGACCTTGGTAACCAACTATTCCAAGTCCATCAACAAATAAGGCCCTAACATGAGCCAATCCACTGGGCTATCCGAAGTAATTGATGTTCTACACTTCCGTCCATAGAGTAATGTAGCAAGGATTTGTCCCTACTACAGGGGTAGGAATGGCTCCCTTATGCCTATAGGGCACAAGGGTAGGTTCCTGCTAATGGTGAAAATGCAGAAAAACGAAATGGAAATAACAAAAGCAGAATAGAAAACAACACTAAGACTAAGAATAGAAAACTAAAGCTAAACTAAACTATAAGCTAAGAATAGAATAGAAAGAAGGAGATGAAGCATTGGTGATGAACCCCTCTGCAAACACGGGTTATGGTTCCGCCTTCAAAACCTGCAAAATAAACCTAAGCTACAATGGAAAAACCTGTAAAAACAATGTTAAAAAGAAAAACAAAACCTGCAAATGGGGAAAAGGGTTAGAAAGGAAAGCATATTAAACAAATAAGAAACAAAAATAAAACATGGTATACCTTCTTTGGTGGAAATGGGCCACCATGCCCAAGCTTGTGTAAGCACCTCTCTTGGTTGGGGAGCAATGGATCAATGGGGATGGAGATGGAGGAGAGGGAGTGTGGGTGGTTTGAGAGGCAAAACTATCAAAGCATCCATGGGTAGCCTAATAATAGTCAAAGGGAGAAGTGTTTTGAACCCCCCACCCTCCTTTTATAGCTTTTCCAAGGGGTTTTAGGGTTTTAAGCCCTTGGTCAAGGCTTTAGCCCCTTTTTTGGGCCTTTAGCCCCTTCTACCCTAACTTTAGCCCCTTTTTGAGGGCTTTAGCTCCTAGGGGGCTATATTGTGCTCTTTTTTGGGGTTTTTAACCCTTTTCTTCATCCTTGGGCTCTTTTGGAGGTGTGGGGGTCTAATGGAAGGTCTAATGGAGTGATATGGGGGTTGTGAGATGGTGTCCTTGGGTGGTGTAGGCCATAGAGAGCTATGTGGGGGATTTTTGGGTTAACAAATTGCCCCCTGATGTGTGAGGGCAGGAGCTCAATGTATGGCCGATAGACATCATAGGATTTACTGTGTAGAGGTGGTGCTTCTGGGGCTGCGGCATGGCGGATTTAGGTTTTTGTATTAATATGGTTCCCATCAATGGGTGAGATATAATAAATGTGTGACATATATATGGATGATCCGGGCATCTCCATACTCGTGATAATGTCAAATGAATAATTTGATCTATGCTCTAAATACAAGAGCCGATCATATACAACTGTTGTTACAATGATGGTTGCCTCCATGTGAGGCCAAATACAATACTAATTTGGTACATTGGACCCATGGCATTCTCATGGAATGCTATATCTTCATGACTGATGGTCTGTTGGATCTGGTACATAGTTGTGTGGACTCCCTGATTAAGAGTTGGAGTCTCTATGTTACAAGTATGCTGCATCAATCATAAAGGTATATCGAAGTCCTGCTGGGGCTTCTGAACACTGTCTCCAACGCAACCTGAAAATCACAAGGGACTTAATCTGTTTAGGTCCCTCGCGTGGACTCACCAATGTGCTAGAGTCGGGTGACATCTGGGGTCTTCGACCAAGTACTGTGTGGAACAAACCCTATACGAATCTCAACAGTGCGATGATGGAGTTGAAGTCAAGCACGTGAGAAACAACCATCCCAAGAGGCACTAAGAACTCCTCTCAAGTGGTCCAAGGAACTCATCAATGATGTTAATGAAACCAAGGTACAGGGACCTTTGGGTCTATCCTTTGAAATATGTGTGTTGGCATCGACAGAGGGAGACCTGCCCCTAGTCAAGGCAATGATGTTTCCTTGACCAGGAGCACGAGGTGGATAACCAAAAGGTGTGAAGCAATCTGCAGACTGACTCATTGAATTGGGGGGGCGGAGGGAAATAACTGAACAGGGGCAGGGGGGGAGTGGGAGACTCAAACTTCCTTTGTTCAAAGTATGACGGCAGGGCAGACCAGGCAGCAAATGAAAATTGAATCAAGGGAATGGGATCATAGTTGTAGCACTAGGAATGTCGTTGCATATGGGAAATACTTGGAGGAGGTGGAAATTTTGATACTGATGGGATCTAAGGAAGACGTATTGCAGAGTACTCTGAACACAGGAAACCCAATGTGGGAATGCTGCCAAACTATTTACTGTGGGATGGTGTCTAGGGACACCGTTATGGTACGATCTCATGGAGTTTTGGCGAGCCCGAGGAAGTAAATGCTCGATGGTGCTTTCAATTTTAGAGAGTCTGAAAGCACGAAGAAGACTCCAGTGGGGGCTCTTTTTCATTGGTAGTCTCCTATGCCCGAAAACAACCTAGTCTCATTCATCCTGGAGGGTGAGACTCCACCGTGATGGGTTGCATCGGGGTTAAAACAACCTAGGGCATTGCTGGTTGAGCCGGTGGATCAAGATAACACACCAAAATTCCCAATGTAAAGTTGGGCAGGCTTAAGGTGGTCATGACCGGCTTGCTCATGACACTAGGTGGGGGAAAGAGAAAGGGAATCATATGGACTGGTGATGAGCCCAGATAACTCCCTGCTAGTTGCATGTAGGGGTGAGGTTGTGGTTGGGGCTGCAGCTGCGGTTGTTGTTTGGGTGCAGCGGTGCTAGATGAGACCATGCACAAGTCCGCAGTTTGATTTTGTGTTGGTGGTGGTGACACCAACGGGAAAGGAGCCATCATGGTGGGATCGGTAAACAACCCAGGGCCCACATTCAAGGGTAGGGAGGCTGGTCTGTTTTCAACCATAGTGTTGGTTGTAGGGATGATGTTAGTGTGTGTGGTCGCCACTTGCAGCTCAATGGTGGTGATGGTAGGGATAACATTGGCAGGCACTGTTAACCCTTGTGGATCATGGTAAGTGAGCTGGTCAACCGTCACAATATTCCCTTCATGGCGGAACATCATGAGGCAGAAGACAGTTGATGTGACTGCTCGCATGGCATACATGTAACTCCTCTCGAGGAGGAGGTTGTAGTCCAGTTGAGTGTTGACGACTTCGATGTCAATCAAGACTGTCTTCTTGGCTAACATGATGGGGACATGAGGGAGGATTCCTTGGGCTTTAGTGGGATGTCCATTATAAGCTCGTAGAGTCATGGAGGACGGTTACCGAAGTGGTGATCCAAGCTTCTGCCAAACCAAGGTAGACATGATGCACGTGGATGCCCCCTCATCCACTATGGATCGATGCACAACCAAGTTTCGGATGGATACCGGGATTTGGAAGGCGATAGTGGAGGGCATGCGTAGTTCCCCGTTCTCTGTGTCAAAGGTGATCAACTTGGAGTTGGAGGGGTCTACTAGCCCTAGGGCGGCTAGGAAGGCTTTTTTCCATGTTAGGCACATTTTAAGTACCTCCAGAGTGGACATGGTGCTTGGCATTTGGGCCAAATCATCCATAATGATATAGCTGACTGCGGCTCTAGCTGTGGCATTATTGGCAACTCTGCGTATGAGGGGGCACAGGAATGGGGATAACTGAAGAGGCAGGTTGACTGTCTTAGACGCAGATGTTGCTGATGATTCAACAGGTTCGGTGTTGGTACCATACTAATTCCGTCTGGTTTGCAAGTTGACCTCTTCTATTGTCATGGATAGCAAGTGGTGAACACCTGTTTCGGCCATGGGAGGTGCCCCCAGAGCATTGGGATTGGGTTGGGGAGGGGGTGTGGTTGCCACCAATCCTTGGACTAGTAGTGGGTTTTGAAGCACCACCAGGGGAGGTCCTTGTGGTCCCTGGTTGGGTTGGGCTTGATTGGCATCATTGGCGGCCTGTTGGGCCTTGTTTTGAATGGCCTGCTTAGCACGAGCCATGAGGGGACACTAAAACGTGTAATGCCCATAGACATCATAGAGTGTACATGGTTGGGTTGTGCGCAACGGGGCGTTGTGTCTTGGTGGATTTTGTCGTGGAGGGTTTTGGGCTAGCCAGGTTTTCCATGGCATTGTTGGGAGGGTTCAGTTGTTGACCACCTCCCTATGGTTGGTTATTTCCTTGGTTGTGGGGCCGGTTGTTTCTAGCTTTCCCTTGTTGATTATTGGGGGTAGGCTAGTTTGGATGGTTTTGTTGTGCGGACACTTGTCCCAACAGAGTGGGTGGAGCGGGGCCAGGGGCTTGCATAGGTTGTACTGGTAGTGCATTGTAGATTTGTGGGGGTGGTGGTGCCACAAACGTGGGAATTTGCCCCACATACTACTGTGTTGGCCAAGCCATGGCCTGAGCCTACTGCGGTGGCACAAGTTGTGCATAAGACGTTGTTGCTACGGACTGGGATATCATTCTAGCATAGTTCGGAGCTTGGTTTTGGTAAGAAACACTAGCAGTGTTGCTTGGTTGTGGTGTAATAGCAGGTGGTGTCGGTTGAGGATGTGGTTGTTGGGAGACTAACCCTATGATGCCGTCTACAGTGTGGGATGCCCTTGGTGTGTTGTGGTAGGAGGTACTTGGACGGGGAGCGTCTGGAATGACAATATACAGGTATCCAGACTGGGCATAGATGAGGTCAAATTGTTGGGCCTTCATTATGGCCTCTTCTTGAGATTGGGGACGTTCAGATGCAACATCCTTTGCGATGGGTGGGAGCAAAGTCTTAAGGAACCAATCCAAGAAGATCCTGTTGTCTAGTTAGATTTTGCATAAGCTACGACGTCGCCGCCACTCATGGATATGGTCAGTTATGTGAGTGGTAGTGCTTTGACAGTAGGATAGCAGGATCTCCACCCCCTTGTCATATCTAACAGGGAGTTGGAAATACTGTAGGAACATGAAGGCTAGGGAGTTGAAGTCAGGGTACTTGGCTTGTGTCAGCTCAATGTACCATTTGGATGCGACACCTATAAGGGTGCGTTAGAATAGCCTCAGTCTGACGGAGTCATCTACGATGCTATTGGATGAGCACCATAGATGGAATGTCATTATGTTGTTTTGGGGACATTCCCATGCTTTGCCTTCAAACTTGGGGATGTCTGATGGCAGCTTAGTTGGCATAGGTGGCCAAAAATCTTGGTGGCAGATGGGGTCGTTTGTTAATCTGGCCAAGTCAAGCAAATTGAGACGAACCATGAAGGGAAGATTTGACCCCAAATTAATGTGGGATGGGGCTGCGATGGTGGTGGGGTTTGCAGGTGCATAGTGCATATGCACAGTTGGGGGTGCTTGCGGTGGCACCATTGCAAATGGGCCAGTGCCCCCAAGCATTGTGGATGGGATAGTATGAGTGGCGGGGACACTCCCCCCATGTATGACAGTAGGGGCAATGTAAGTGGATGGTCCACTGCCCCCCTATGTGGCAGGAGGGACAGTGTGTGTGGAGGGGCCACTACCCCAATGTGTTGCAAGTGGGCCAGCTTGGCTGGTCACTATAGGTGGTGGCAACTGACTGATGGAAGTCTGCATGACCGTGCTTGGGCCACTTGCCAAGTTATGGGTGACAGGTTGTGATGTAGACATGGGTCCACTTGCTAAGGTTAGGCCGAAAAACAGATCCGGATTTGCACTAGCCAAGGGGCTTAATGGTGCGGTATGGAGGTCTGGTTCAGACTGATATGGGTCTGAATCAGAATCAGAGGCTGTGTGGCCCTTTGATGGTGTGGGAGATCACTAAGAGCGGCTTCGACAGTGTTGATTGAGTGTTCCAAATGGTGGTGGTTCGCCTCTTAGGTGTGAGGAAGATCGTGGAGGATCAATTGTGTTAAATTTATGTACGAAACTTGGTGGGAATGATGTTTGGACCCCAGTTTCAGTGGCTTACTATTGGATGAAGGTGGTCACTAGGCCACCAATATTGCCAAAAGATAGCGCTTACCTTGTTCCTCATAGGTGTCTCTAATCAATTGGAAGAGGTCGTTGCCCGTTTCGCTTGGCAATTCCTCTCAGTGGACAGCTACTTTGGGGTTCCTGTGGTACTCCTCACAATGAATTTCTGGGCAAAGCCCAAGTACTTCCCATAGTTGAAGCAGTCAGGGACTTATGTCCTCAAAGAATACAGATTTGTTTTGACTTAGTGTAAATTAGTAAATTTTAAGGCTTACTCAGTGTCATGAACTGAGTTGGGTTAATTATTTGGTATGGTGTAGTTGTTTGCTTGTTTTTCTTGTATTTGGTTGCTGCAATATGGTTTATGAATTCATCATGGTAGAGTTCATATCATTGTGGTTGTGTATGCAAGCATAAACAAAAATTGTAAACAAGTACAGTGATTAACCCTGAATGTTTGCTGGCCTAACTAGATGTCTACCTCACAGTGATATTCCTCTTCAACCAAGAGAAGGTCCTGGGATCTCAACACAATGGGACTAATCTCATCCGTAGATCCTCAGGTCACCTCCCGGATGCTAGGTTGGTCAAAAAGGGAGGATGCTTAGCGCTATGAGAATCCCTCCTTCTCTACCCAATCTACCTTCCAGGTCACCTGGTTTTAGTGGTTTGGAACAATATCATGGAGTGCCTAGATCTATACGATCTTGCCCTTCGTCGTATCCCAGAATACCCTAGAGGGTGATGACTGGGTAGAGGAGGAAGGGGGAAGTAAGATGGTTACTTTTAAGTTTATTTTAGTTAGAATAGGTTCATTTTATTAAGCCATAATGGTTTACTTAACATTTACACATTGTTCATGAAATAATTTACAGAAAATAAAAGCAGAAACTGAAAATGACCTGCAATGGTGGACAGAGGCGGCTGGGCTGCACTAACAGTCTTCTGAAACTGAAAATCACTGTCTATTAGTCTTAAATTAAAGTGTAGGTGGACAGAGGTGGCTAGGCCACACTAACAGTCTTCTGAAACTGAAAATCATTGTCTATTAGTCTTAAATTAAAGCTCTATTTGACAGGCCGCACATTTTTGACCAAATCTAGCAAGGGGGACGTGATATTTTTTCAGAAATGAGCTAGGGGGTCACACAGAATGCAGAAATAGCTGCAACCTGAGTTTTTGGGCTGAAGTCACACTTATCTGGGGATTAAGTGCACCCTGGGTGCACCTGTTTTCCCATTAAGTGCGCCCCAGTCTCACCTTTTTCCTCGATATGAGCGCCCTGCTCCAGAATGGGGTTTTTTGGTGACACAGAGTCAGATCTGGCCAACAGTAACTGGTACTGGGGTCAATTTGACTTGGTTCTGCCTAGCATAGGCTTCAAAAGTAACTAAAACAGGAAATAAACAGGATTTAAGACATATTTAACATAAAATTTCTGAAAAACGAGGGCAAAATTTTAAAAACAATTGAAAATAAAAAATTAAGGATCCTATGGGATCGACCTGGTATGGTCGCCAGTTCTATATCACGGATTTCTCCTTACTACAGGGGTAGGAATGGCTCCCTTATGCCTATAGGGCACAAGGGTAGGTTCCTGCTAATGGTGAAAATGCATAAAAATGAAACAAAAATAACAGAAGCAGAACAATAAACGTACCAACACTAAGACTAAGAACATAAAACTAAAGCTAAACTAAACTATAAGATAAGAAAAAAACAGAAAGAAGGAGATGAAGCACTAGTGATGAACCCCTCTACAAACACGGGTTAGGGTTCCACCTTCAAAACCTGCAAAATAAACCTAAGGTACAATGGAAAAACCTGTAAAAACAATGTAAAAAAAAAAACCTGCAAATGGGGAAAAGGGTTGGAAAGCAAAGCATATTAAACAAATAAGAAACATAAATAAAACATGGTATATCTTCTCTGGTGGAAATGGGCCACCATGCCCAAGCTTGTTGTTATACAGCTGAATGGCACCTCTCCGTCTGAGTGCTGACATCCCTCAGGTCGGCACACCAAAGGACACTTATGGATTGAGGTTTGCCTAGTTTCATTATACCTTGGTTGATGATGAAATACATTACCTATATGCCCAGCTGATTACTTTGATATTTTGAGATTTTGAGTGCATGCGCGACTATCTCTATTGGCATCTCGCGCATATGCGCGAGTATTATGTTCAGCAGGTCGCGCATACATCTATGCGCGGGTTGCTCTTGTACAGAGTCGCGCATGATGCGCGGGTTGCTTTACTACTGACCTGCGCATAGTTTTCTCAAAATTAGTTTTTAAAACACGAGTTAATGGGAGATTATTTGTTTCATTTACCTTAATCCCATTAACTGCTATAACCTCCCTAACCTTCGAGAACTGCCTCATTTCCTTTAGATAAATAGAGGCCTTGGGGAGGGTTTTAGAGATTCATACTTGGAGAGCAAAGTTATGCTAGTGGAATTTCTACAGAATCTTTGGAGCAGAGAAACTCAGAGTCCTTTGGTGACAGAGGAGTCCCTTGTTCAAACATTGGGTTGTAACCTAAACTCCCTCTATTATTGTTAATAAAGCAGATTACTTCTTCCATATTGTGTTTCATGTGTTGTGGCTTGGTAAATGTTTCTATTTCATTATAATATGTGATTTGCCTAACCTGCATCTTTATATATGAATCATACTGTATATTGGAAGAATCTTTGTTAACAGGTTGAAGGAGGAATTATCCTGAAGATTGTAGAAGTGAAGCAAAGAGGAAGGAGTTAGCTTGGATCAACCTGCGTTTATTACAAGTAAGTTCCTGCTACTTCCCTATTTCCTATTTGTGCTTTTGTAATCAAATTGTCTGCAAGGTCATAGTATGTTGGTAACCCCCAGACCTAGGTTATTAGGTGAATTATCCATTACAACACTTGTGGAAGCACCTCTCTTGGTTGGGTCAGGGATAATTTTAGGGGCGAATTTTAGCCCAGTGGGCTATTTTCCATGTTTTTCTCCCAAAAATCATTTGCCATTTTGCATTTTTTGAAGCCCTATTTCGGCCAATTTTGATGGGGTAAAATTTTTTAACCCTAAAAATCGCCAAATTATTATATAAACAATACAAAATCCTTCGAAACGAAAATATTTTTTGAAAAATATCGCCAGTAATTTTATAGTTGGCGTTTTAAGAATTGGTAATATTCGCCAACATTTATACACTTTTAAATAAGTATGGTTCCTTAAAATCATCCCTGGGTTGGGTAGCAATGGCTCAATGGCAATGGAGATGGAGGAGAGGGAGTGTGGGTGGTTTGAGAGGCAAAGGTCTCAAAGCATCCACGGGCAGCGTAACAATAGGCAATGGGAGAAGTGTTTTGAGAGTGATCCCCCACCCTCCTTTTATAGCTTTTCCAAGGGGTTTTAGGGTTTTAAGCCCTTGGTGAGGGCTTTAGCCCCTTTTTTGGGCCTTTATCCCATTCCTCCATAACTTTATCCCCTTTTAGTGTTTTAGCCGCTTTTTGAGGGCTTTAGCTCCTAGGGGGATATTTTGGGCTCTTTTTTGGGGTTTTTAGCCCTTTTCTTCATCCTTGGGCTCTTTTGGAGGTGTGGGGGTCTAATGGAAGGTCTGATGGAGTGATATGGGGGTTGTGAGATGGTTTCCTTGGGTGGTGTAAGCCATAGAGAGCTATGTGGGGGATTTTTTGGTTAACAAGTACCTCAAAGGGGCTCATCTTGGCAGAAGTCTGATAACCATTTTTATACACAAAATTCGCGAGGTGCAGGTAATCCTCCCACTTCATGGGGTTGTTCATGACATACATATGAAGCATGTCCTCGACAATCTGGTTTAATCTTTCCATCTTCCTGTCTGTGTACGGGTGATATACAATGCTAAAGTTCAACTGCATCTCCAATCTGGAGAATAAAGATCTCCAAAATTTTCCTGTAAACTTAGCATCTCAATCCGAGATAATTGCCTTGGGTATCCTGTGCAATCTAAATATCTCTTTCATGAAATATCAACAATGTTCACTGCTTTGTAGGTTGACTTCACAAGAATTAAGTGTGCTTCTTTCAACCACTTGTCGATGACCACAAAAATAGAATCTTTTTGCTTCTTACTTTTCGGTAAATAGATGCTGAAATCCATACTAATGACCTCCCACTTCCATTCCAGAATGGGTAGTGGTTGCATAATCCTGTAGGATGCTAATGCTCAACTTTGACTAGCTGACATTCCTGACATTTCGCAATAAACATTGCAATGTTGGCCTTTAACTTAGCCCCAAAAAAGTGTCTCTTGATGATGAATATCATCTTTTGATATCCCAGGTGCCCGGAGTAGGGTGCCCAATGAAATTCTGTGAGGATGTTGGATCGAAGGTCCCCTCCTTCTGGAATATACAAACAATCCTTGGACCATATCAGTCTAGATTCGTCTACCTTGTATTCTTTTGGTTGTTGAAACAACCTGTCCTCCTAGACTTTATTGAGGATTTCACATAGAAGAGGTCAAATTTGTTGGCCTCTCTAATCCTCTCATGCAAATATGCATCGGTTTGACTCAAATTTACCTCATATATCATATGAGTTCGTCAGCTCAAAGCATTAGCAACCTTATTTTCTTTTCCCTTAATGTGCTTTAGCTCGAAATGGTAGTCACAAAGGAAAGCAAACCATTGGGATTGCCTTGCATTCAGATCTGGTTGATTAAATAAATATTTCAGACTCATATTGTATGTCTTCAGAAGGAACTTCCTTCCCATGAGGTATGCCTCCACATCCTCAAAGCATGGATTATGGCAGCTAACTCAAGATCGTGCGTAGGGTAATTTTTCTCATGCTCTTTTAAATTCCACGATTCATAATAGATCACATGATTGTTCTGCAAGAGGGTTCCTCCAAGTCCTTCCTTGCTTACATCCATGCAAACAACAAAATCCCCATTAGGATCTGCAATCCATAACACTGGTGCGATCATCAAAAGCTTCTTAAGATTTTGAAAACTTTCTTCACATTTAGAGGTCCATAAGAGCTTTCTTTATTCTGCAAAGCAGTCACGGGCCAAGTGATTCTCGAGAAGTTCTCAATGAACTTTCGATAATATCCGACTAATCCCAAAAAGGACCTAATGTTAGTGACACTAGTTGGGGTAGGCCAATCCTATATGGATTTATTCTTTTCTCTGTCCACATCGATCCCTGTCTCGGAGGTAATGTGACCTAGATACTGTATCTGTGTTTTGTAAAAATCACATTTACTAAACTTAGCGTAAAGCTGGTGTTCTATCAACACTTGTAGTACTATGCGAAGGTGTTCTTCATGTTCTTCTTTATTCTTCGAATAAACTAGTATGTCGTCTATAAATACCAAGACAAACTTATCCAGATACCTACTGAATATGATGTTCATCATACACATAAAGTTTGTGGGTGAATTGGTCAACCCGAACGGTATCACTACAAACTCATAGTGCCCATACCTTGCACGAAAGGAATTTTTTTGAATATCCTTGTCATGAATCTGTACCTGATGGTACCCAGATCACAAGTCAATCTTTGAAAATATTTTGACTCCTCCCACCTGGTCGAACAAGTCATCAATTCTAGGGAGTGGATAATGGTTCTTGATAGTTGTTTTATTCAACTGACAGTAATCGATGCACATCCACATCATACCGTCCTTCTTCTTTACGAACAATATTGGTGCTCCCCAAGGAGACACACTGGGTTAGATATACCCTTTCTCTATCAATTCCTGTAGTTGTATTTTGAGCTCCACTAACTCAGGTGCATTCATGCGGTAAGGGGTTTTGGAAGCCAGAACTAATATGGGGGTCAGTTAGATGGAAAATTCTAGGTCTTGTTTCAGAGGTAATATGGGGATTTCCTCAGGAAACACATCCTTGAATTCTTCAAGAAGGGAAAGTATTCTATGCGTTGTTCTATATCAAATTCTATGTCTTGGATGTTCATTGCAAACAACTTGTAGCCCTTCCTAACACATTTCTTTGCCTGTAAGGAAGATATTTGTCTTATAGAAACTTTCCTTGGAATGCCCTGAACCTTCACTTGGTTCCCTAGGTTATTAGTACACAAGATAGACTTGTGCAAGCAATTGAGCATGAGATGGTGCTATTGGAAATTTTTAAAAATTCTTAGAATCACATATATTAGCTATGAAAATTGCATAATTTTGGTGCCCTGGGGGTATTTGACGATGTTGAATCTATTTAAAGATTCAAAAACACAATTTAAACACTTCAAAATTTAGATTTTACCAAAAAAAAAATTACCACCAAAACCCAACTTAAAGTTATCCACATTCAAAGAAGCTCATAAATTATGCTATGAAATAGTGAAATGGAAAGCTATTCCATCAAGAATGGAAACAAGTTAAATTAAAGTAGATGTAGAAATTCAGGCCTGCAGTAGATTAATTTCACCCACAACAATTAACAACTGATCATGCAAAATTATCAACAATGGAGACTGAATATGGAGCTGTAACACAAAATTATATTAACTGAGTGTACAATAGCCAACCCTCTAATAACATAGGCTGCTGAATATATAGAATACATGAGAAAATCGAATGCATAAGGAAGCATCCAAATCTAGCATAAAGCAGGCTTACCCAAAATAGGCAAATCCCCCATAGGTGTAAAAAGCTGATCCCAAATCTATCAAGGACCCCACGAATTAGCAAGGGCGCATGGGCAAGCTAAAGAGTGGTCAAATGGCAGCTCATACATGCTTTTGCATGGAGGAAAGAGTGGAGGAGGAAGAGGCAACAAAGCTGATTCACCTCACCTAGTCTTGCTTTCCTATGTGCCTTAAAACACTGAAAAAGCAGGGCATAAAGCAGAAAAAGCAGATGGGTTCCTAGGAGGCCAGGAATAAAGCAGATTTGATTCCTAAGGCTTTCCCAAGCGCTCCATGAGTCAATAATGGCAATTTTGACCTCTATGGATAGGCAATTA
>LPNX011053253.1:171553-234369 GCA_001517045.1 Pseudotsuga menziesii
TACTAAGACATAGGAGGCAATAGGCCTCATCTCTCCGATTGTGCCATTTGATCTTCTCTGCAGCAGCATTGGGCTCTTCTTTTGTAGCCATAGTCACCCTGTAGAGGCCTTTCTCTCTCAACAAGATCTCCATCTCTGCTTTCCATTCAAAAAAGTTGAAGGGAGTGAGGATAGTTTTCTGTGAATCCATAAATTTAGAAAATCTGTCCCGGCTGTCAGTAGAAGGCTCCCAGTCTTGATGTCGAACCTGCAAAACAATTTTTGGAGGAGAGTAACAACCTACAATGGCTCTGATACCATGTAGAAATTCAGGCCTGCAGTAGATTAATTTCACCCACAACAATTAACAATTGATCATGCAAAATTATCAACAATGGAGACTGAATATGGAGCTGTAACACAAAATTATATTAACTGAGTGTACAATAGCCAACCCTCTAATAACATAGGATGCTGACTATATAGAATACATGAGCAAATCGAATGCATAAGGAAGCATCCAAATCTAGCATAAAGCAGGCTTACCCAAAATAGGCAAATCCCCCATAGGTGTAAAAAGCTGATCCCAAATCTATCAAGGACCCCACAAATTAGCAAGGGTGGATGGGAAAGCTAAAGAGTGGTCAAATGGAAGCTCATACATGCTTTTTCATGGAGGAAAGAGTGGAGGAGGAAGAGGCAACAAAGCTGATTCACCTCACCTAGTCTTGCTTTCCTATGTGCCTTAAAACACTGAAAAAGCAGGGAATAAAGCAGAAAAAGCAGATGGGCACCTAGGAGGCCAGGAATAAAGTAGATTTGATTCCTAAGGCTTTCCCAAGTGCTCCATGAGTCAATAATGGCAATTTTGACCTCTATGGATAGGAAATTAGCAACTTGCACATGGTGGGACTCATGGACTAGGAAAATAAGACAAAAATAAATGAATTAATGTCTAAGTGGGTAAATACTATGGGTTGATTATTCTAACAATAGAATAGGGGTTTTGAGTTGTCCTTCCCTAGAGTGGGCCCTACCCAATAATGTCCCATGAACCTTGTCACAACTCTAAATCCTCATTGGAACCAAGGCTTTATTTATGGACAATGCAAAAGCTAAACATGTATTTACAACTTGAAATTGTTTGTTTACTATCCAATTGGGTGTTATACACCTGATTGGCACCTCTCCGTCCGAGTGCTGACATCCCTCAGGTCGGCACACAAAAGGACACTTATGGATTGAGGTTTGCCTAGTTTCATTATACCTTGGTTGATGATGAAATACATTGCCTATATGCCCAGCTGATTACTTTGCCATTTTGAGATTTTGAGTAGCATACGCGACTATATCTATTGACATCTCATGCATCATGAGTGAGTATCATGTTCAGCAGGTCGCGCATACATGTATACGTGGGTTGCACTTGTATAGAGTCGCGTATCATACGCGGGTTGCTCTACTACGGACCCGCGCATGATTTCCTCAAAATTAATATTTAAAAACACTCGATAATGGAAGATTAGTTCATTCATTTAACTAAATCTTCCTAATTGATATAACCTCCCTAACCTTCGAGAACTGTCTCATTTCATCCATATAAATAGAGGCCTTGGGTAGGGGGTTTGATATACATACTTGGAGAGAAAAGTTATGCTGGTGGATTGTCTATAGAAATATTTGGAGAAGAGAAACTCAGAGTCCTTTGGTGACAGAGGAGTCCTTGTTCAGACATTGGGTTGTAACCTAAACTCTCTTCCATTATTGTTAATAAAGATATTACTTCTTCCATATGTGTTTCATATCTTGTGGATTGGTAAATGTTTACATTTCAATATGATATATGATTTACCTAACCTGCATCTATATATATGAATTGCTTTGTATCTGGAAGAGTGTTTATTAACAGGTGAAGGAGGAACTATCCTGGAGACTTTGAAAGTGGAGCAAAGAGGAAGAAGCTAGCTTGGATCAACCT
Source organism: Pseudotsuga menziesii (assembly GCA_001517045.1). Lineage (NCBI taxonomy): Eukaryota > Viridiplantae > Streptophyta > Pinopsida > Pinales > Pinaceae > Pseudotsuga > Pseudotsuga menziesii. Next base: position 173,511 of record LPNX011053253.1, read on the forward strand.
TCATTTAATACAAGTAAGTTCCTGCTACTTTCCTATTTCCTATTCTGTGCTTTTAAAGTCAAATTGTATGCAAGTGTTAGAGTATGTTGGTAACCCCCAGACCTAGGTTATTAGGTGAATTATCCTATACAACAGAACTGGCGACTCCACTGGGGAAGCCAAAGTCTGCTTTAGGTCTTTTTCTGTTGTCCTGACCAGTCATTGCTCGAAGTTTTGTTTGTGATTTTTGTCCTGCTTCCTTACTTACTGTAGCATTTAAAAGTCTTGGGTCTTTCTCTGTCTTTGAGAATTCTTTTTATACCCATACACGGGTTGTCCCACTGGACAGTCGCGAGTATTGAGTTCCATGCGCGGGTTGTTCCACTGTACAGTCGCGCATCATTCGCGACCTGCACTACTACACAGTCGCGCATACTCCTGAAAACTGTGATTTTTGTGTCAAAGTTTGCTTGTTCTTTGGCCTGTTATAAGTCCTGTTTTTTGTTAAGACTTTCTTTAAGAGTGTTGCAGAGTTGTCTGAGTGTATCAAGTGATCACATCTTAGTGATTTTTGAAGCCCTTGGGTTCTTTTTACTTGTCTTATTTACTGTTGCATCTTGAAAATTTCTGGCCTGTTTGGGTTGTTGGTTTGAGTTCCTGAGTCTAGATCAGTGATCAGGGTCTTAGACTCTGTTTGTCCAGTCTGCTATTTGTCAGTTATTGGTTTGCACTTGCCTGTTTGAAATTCTGCAGTGATCTCTTGGTCATTGTCTGCACCCAAGTTGAGGTCCTGGCCTGCTTTTCTTGCTGGTTTTTAGGTTCTGTTTGCCTGTTAGTTTCAGTTTGTGTTTTTTATACAGTCTATAAGTGTCAAGTTTACTCAAGCATTGCATTTATACATGCACAGTAGTTTTTTTAGCATTTTTTAAAGTGAAAAACAAAACATAGTTAATCTTTTGCATTGTAATTTTTGCATTAGAGTAGTGTTTGTTTAAGTTTAAGAAATACTATCTCAGAAAAATACAAAAACATATAGGCTTAGTTTCTCTTTTTGCTGCATATAGTTCATCAATATTTATTCGAAAAAACGAAAAGAAGTTTATTTTATAGTGATAGTTTGCTTTAAATGCACCTTTTTCTTTCATTTATTTTATGCTGAGTCATACCATCATACAGTCCATCACTTCCACTTCCTTTGAGTAAAGAACAGCCCTTAAAATTAACGCTTAAATTTAAAATCTATTAGTAATTTTTTATTTTTAGGGCCTTCCACCTACTAGCTTAGGCTAGGTTTGTGGGCTAGGGAGTGTAAACTTCCCACAAACTATAAACTCAGATGTAGTGGGCTATTCATTAGGTAAATCCTTGGTTCTACCGCTGTATCTGGGAAGCTCCTCTCAAACGGGAGTTAAGCACTAGGCTGCGTGGAGGCTTGGACAGAGGGGATAACCCCCCGAATCCTTGTCAAAACGTAACCCAGGACTTTTACGCCTCTGGGGATTCTGTCTAGGAAGAATTTCGGGCTCAACTACCCTGCCCATGCGTATGAGTTCGGCTTGCGACTGTCCCCCCAGACAGTAGGTATTGTCAAGGTAACCTTAGTCTCTTGTCTTTTTAGGGCTCATACCCAGGTAAACCGGAAGGTTATTTCTGGTTCACCTTGAACGGACTTGGAAGGTAACCCTTGTGGAAAGTGTAGGAGGGCGGTTGGGTGATTCCTCCGCTTGTGCCTAAGAACCCCTTAAGGACGCCAAGTAACTGTTCATCAGCTTTCTTCGGGAAAGCATATCTTTATAGCCTATTTTGATTGCTTGAGACTTAGGATTTTTTTAGTGTGTGCTCTGTGGATCTACTTGTGTTTTGTTGGCCTTAGGGTGTGATTTTTTAAAGTCTTAATTCTGGAGGACCAACTTGTTAGAAGGTCAAGAAGGTTGAGAAACCTTCCTCCTCTCTCACCACTGGAACCTCCACCTTTACCTCAAAGGTGGAGACTAAGCACAGGTGGTTCTTTTGAACCAGTAGGAGCAAGTGAGGTTCTTGGTGAACCAGAATTAATAGCTAACCGCTTTGATTTTGATATAGTCGAGGTAGAAGAATTGCAAGCTGACAAGTTTGCAAGAAATTATAATACCCCCTTGATTGATTTGAACGATCCAGTGATCGTGCAGGTTAGGCCTTTTAGTTCACCCGTGCTAGGTGTACCTGTAGGTAGAGCTATGTCTTCTGAGGGAGAAAGTTCATTTGTTTTCACCTTAACCCTTCCGGTTGAAGGGGTACTACCTCCCCCGGTTAGTACCCCTAGATCTAGTTTACCTTCCACACCCTTAACTCCAGCAAACCGGGTGGTCCAACCACCGGTTTACTCGAACATAGGAAGTATGTCTGGTGATATGGATACTGGGATTCCTAGTATGCCTACAATTCCTTCTTCCTTCCCTTACACTACCCACAGTGGTCCGGTGGGATCCTCAGCCTTTGTCCAAGGATTCCCTTGGAATGGGGGGCACATACCCCCATCCAGTCCATATGTAGGTCCACCTCCTTCATATGTAGGAGTGCAGTTTGGTAGAAATACCTCTTATGGGAAAAGCTACCAAACCCCTATTTTGGTCCCATACATGAGCTCTCCCTTCTCTTTGTTTAGTGGAGGGATACCTGCTCCAGTCTTTCAGACCCCTACTTCTACGGGGATGGCCCGAACCACTTACACTGCACCTCCCACCCAAAATCCGGTGGCTTACGGATGGAACCCGTTCCAAAGAAACCTACCCACCTCACAACCGGTGTCTGGGGGCAACCCCACCTTCACTTATGGGCGATCGGGGGCAAGTCCCTCTAATCCCCAAGCTAGTACCTCTTGTACATCGGCTAGGCCAAAGCTTCCTTTTCTGGCAACCTTGAACTTGCCAGACTTATCAAAGTTGATGAATGATCCGGTGAGGCATGACCCCTTGTGGCCACCTGTTCCCACCAAACTGCCCTCGGACATCCCTGAGTTTGAAGGTAAGGCTGGTGAAGATCCTAGGGCACATGCCACCACCTTCCACTTATGGTGTTCCTCCAACTCATTGAATGAAAATTTAGTGAGATTGAGGCTGTTCCAGAGGACCTTGACGGGCATTGCAGCAAAATGGTACATTGAGTTGCCTTCTGCTGCTTTTAGCAGCTTCTGGGACTTGGCTACCGCTTTCCTTAGCCAGTTTCAGCTTCCAGTCCGTTACGACTTCGGAACGGATTTGTTGTCCACCTTTAGACAAAATAAGGCAACCCACATCTCAGATCATATCCAAGAGTGGAGGAGGCGAAAGAGCCTCATTAAAGCTACCATCCCTCCTGAGTTTCTATTAGAATGGTTCCTTAAATCTTTATTGCCCTATATATCTAAGGATGTCTCCACATCAGGAGTGACTAGTGAGGAAGAAGCCATACTCAGGGCCCAGTAGTTGGAATTGATTTATTCATAGTCTGGGATTTTATATGAAATCATCCCTGAGGCACCAAGGCCTTCTCATGAGGCCGAGAAACCCAAGCCTGGACCCCATGCCGATGGTGTGGTTGGGTCTGTAAACTCTCCCACTGTAGAATCTTTGACAAAACAACTTCACCAATTGTCTGTCAAACAGTCTACGGTGGAGGCAGCAAAGGCTGCCCCCTCCTCCCAAAGTGCAAATGTTTTTGCAAAAACCTCTTCGAAGGGCAATCAGCAGCCTGGCGGGAAGAAGAAGAAAGGCAAAAAGGGAGAGGGAAACCAAAATCAAAACAAGCCAAAGCTCGCAAACAATGCTGATGGGGGCAAAAAGGAAAAGAAGAAAGTCAAATTCCCTTGTAAGTTGTGCCAAGGGGATCATCTTACTCATCTTTGTCCCCTCATGGAACAAGCTTAGAAGCTGTTACAAACGCAACCGCCGGCTGTCCTGAAGGATCCATTTCCCCAAGGGTAGAATTCAGCTTCAGCTTCTACCGTAGCAAGTGGCAGTCAAATTGCTCCTAACCCTAATTATATCAACATGGTTAGATCCTCAACTTTGTTACAAACCAGGAACAAGAACTATGAGAAGGAGACCGATGAGAAGGGTAAAGCTATAGTTGAATCTTCCAACCCTCTCACTATAGAGAAACCTGTGGAAATAATGCCAAAGATACCCAAAGGTGTCTTTAAGAAGACTTTGCATAACCCAAATGCCTGAGTCACTTCTAACTACTCGGTGGTTGAAGACTTGGCCCAGAATCCTTGTGCAATGTCATCTTTGGAGGTGCTACAAAGTTGTCCCGCTTAGCGGAATGCCCTTTTAGCAGCTCTAGGTAGCATGGACTCTTCGAGTCTCTTAGCGAAATTTAATCTCTCAGATGTTAAAATTCACCTCCCTTATCATGTAGCTTTATCGATAGATGTTGTCCATGGTGGTAAGACCATTGGACGAGCGGTTGTTGATGAGGGAGCCTCTACTTGTGTTATGTCCCTGGCTTGTTGGAAAGCTCTCGGATCCCCAGAGCTAGTCCCATCAACCACTTTACTTATTGCTTTTGATGGAAGGTCTTTCCGTCCACATGGTATCCTACCAGCTTTCAAGATTAAGCTGGCTGGCAAAGCAGTCTCTATTGAAGTTGAAGTGATTGATGCTCCGTTGGACTACAATTTGCTTCTGGGTAGGAATTGGACTTATGCAATGTCTGCTGTTGCATCTGCTGTCTTTCGTATCGTGGTATTTCCACATGAGGGCAAGCTGGTCACTATTGACCAACTTGATTTTACTTGTAAAGGCTGCTTAGAGTCTAAAGATTCCACTGTGCCATTGGTTGATCAGGCCAAACCTGCTGCACAGAGCTTGGGGGTTGGACTGTACGCATCATTGATGGGCACATTCGATATTCCAGCTCCATTCCTTTATCTCGGTTCTACTACTATAGGGAAGTCCATTGATTCGGTGGTCGATAGGACTGATCCTTGGGTCCTCCCAACCCCTCAGGAACCAGAAGTGCCCTTGTCTGCAGTGGAAGTGGCGTATCAAGCTATTTCCCAAACCACTGTAGATCCCATTCCAAATCCTCTTACAGTCTCATATGATCTGGAAGAATTTTATATGCCTGCATGGGCAGAAAACTCTTTACATTCCATAGATTGCTTAGATACTGTTTTGCCTTCAGAGGAAGCTATCCTGGAAGCTATGTGTTCACGTGATAAGATATGTGAGGATCTTCGTCACCGATCTTATTTCCTTCCAGAGCTAAGCAAGATAGAAAACCAAGAGTTCCATGTGAGACTGTCGGATGATGTTGATACACCCGTCAATCCTTTACCTAGAGAAGGAGTGTTTGTTGAGGGGAATATGGAAAACATTTCCGCTACTATACCGATCAGCATCTCCGTAAATCCAGATGTCATGGAAAATATCTATATAGGTGCAAACTTCTCTCCAGAGGAGATTGCCATTTATACTGCCCTTTTCAAGGAATTCCGCGATATCTTTGCCTGGTCATATGAGGAGATGCCAGGCATTGATCCATCTATTGTTCAACATGAGATCCCAACCTATCCTGATGCTAAGCCGGTTCGGCAAAAATTACGCCCCTTGAACCCGCGTAAAGCGGCAGCTGTGAAGGCAGAGGTAGAAAAGCTATTGAAAGAAGGTTTTATATATCCCGTTGCTTTGACTGAGTGGGTATCCAACCCAGTTCCCGTTGATAAAAAAGCAAGGGGCTATTCGTGTTTGTACGGATTTTCGAGACCTTAACAAAGCCTATCCAAAGGACAAATACCCTACACTGTTTATTGATCAAATCATAGATGCATGTGCGGGTAGTGAAGTATTTTCGTTTATGGATGGTTTTTCCGCCTACAATCAAATCTAAATCAAACCGGAAGACCAGCATAAAACGGATTTTATTTGCCCTTGGGGTACATTCATGTATATAAAGATGCCCTTTGGATTGAAAAATGCACGGGAAACCTTTCAACGAGCCATGAACTTTTCTTTTCATGATATAAAAGCCATTGTCGAGCCTTACCTGGATGATCTGCCTACTCATTCTCGCAAGAGGATCCAGCATCCTGATCATTTAAGGTTAATTTTTGAGAGATGCAGGTACTATAAAATTCGCTTGAATCCCCACAAGTGTGTTTTCTGCGTCGAATCAGGTAGATTGCTTGGATTCATTGTCTCTAGTAGGGGCATATAGGTGGATCCGTTAAAAGTTGAGGCCATTGTAAATCTGCCTCCTCCTCGTTCACTTAGGCAACTTCAGAGTCTACAAGGTAAGTCTAACTTCCTTCGATGTTTTATCGTTAATTATGCCAAGATCACAAAAGGTTTCATGCACCTGCTTAAGCAGGACACCCCATTTGTATGGGATGAAACTGTACAACTCGCGTTCGAGGCATTAAAGAAAGACTTGTTGTCGGCTCCTTTATTACGCCCGCTAGATTATTCTAGGGATTTTTTATTATATCTGGCCGCGTTGGAGTCTACCATTGGGGTAGTGCTAGTTCAGGAGGATGACAAGCTCGTTGAGCATGTTGTCTATTATCTTAGCCGCGCTCTGGTTGGGCCTGAGCTTAAGTACTCCCACGTCGAGAAGTTAGCCTTAGCGGCTGTTTATGCTGTACAAAGGTTACGGTACTACATATTACTGAGGACCACTACTGTAGTGGCGGATGTAAACCCTTTCCAATATGTCTTATCCCGACGCATTGTTGGGGGAAAATTCAATAAGTGGATAGTCATTCTCCAAGAGTTTGACTTGGTGTTCCAATCCGCTAAATCCAAAAAGTCCTTAGTTTTTGCGGAGCTTATAGCAGAATTCCCTACGGAAGAAGATGTCGTGATTCAAGATGACTCATTCCCAGATGAGCACATCTTCCTTATATCAACCTCTGATCCTTGGTATGGAGATATTCTCACATATCTCCAGACTTTGAAGTATCCTACCGCTTACTCTAGGGAAGACCGACGCAAGTTACGTCTTCATGCAAAAAACTACCTCATAATCGGAGATACATTATATCGAAGGGGGGTAGATTCTGTCTTGCGTCGCTGCCTTACCCATGAGGAAGCGGAGATTGTCCTAAATGATTCCCATAGTGGAGAGTGTGGGGGTCATTTATCTGGGTTAGCAACGGCCCAGAAGATATTACGTGCCGGGTATTTCTAGCCTACCATCTTTAAAGATTATGTGGAAGCTGTAAAACGCTGTCATCCATGTCAGCTGTACACCAGAAAAATGCGGTCGCATCCTGCTCCCTTGTTTCCTGTTGTCTCGGTAGGCCCCTTCATGAAGTGGGGTATCGATTATATGACATGCAACCCAACCTAGGATGGGGGGCACAAATACATCATTGTCGCTGTAGACTATTTCACAAAATGGGCAGAGGCAATGCCTACTTTCAAAGACAATGGGGAAACGGTAGCTTACTTTGTGTTTAATCAGATTATTGCTAGGTTTGGTATTCCCAAGGTGATTGTCACTGACCATGGCAGTCATTTCCAAAATCACATGATGACAGAATTGACCACCATGCTCGGATTCTGACAAGAGCATTCTTCTCCTTATTATCTGAAAGCAAATGGTCAGGTCGAGGCTGTAAACAAAACTTTGAAAACTATACTTAAACGTACTATTGATACAGCCCGTTCAAATTGGCACATCATGTTATATCCTGCTCTTTGGTCTTATCGAACCAATGTCAAAACTGCTATGGGTTTTTCCCCCTTCCAACTCGTTCACAGGGTGGAAGCTATTACACTGAGTGAATGCGAAATCCCATCCTTGCAGATAGCTATTCACGTGCTACCTGACACAACTGAGCTTGAAGAACGGTTGCTCCATTTAGAACATCTTGATGAGCAACGTAGAGATGCGTTGACTACAAATCAAGCCCATAAGAATAGGGTTAAATCTCAATATGATAAAATGGTCAAACCTTGGGTTTTCTCTGAGGGGGAACTTGTCTTGCTCTAGGATCAAGATAAAGAGCCCCTGGGGGTAGAAAAATTCAAGGCTATGTGGTTGGGACCCTATGTTGTGTCTAAATTTTTGAGTAAAGGCGCATATGAATTAGTGGATTATGATGGGAATAAGCTGCCTGAGCCTAGAAATGGGCTCTACCTGAACAAGTACTATGCCTAGGCTTAGCACTTTTTCTTGTATATTAATGTATGTATTTTTATGTACATTAGGTTGTCAGTTTCATTTTTTATACTATCTGCTGGTTGTTGCAGATGTCTTCCGAGATGTATGTAGGTTTTGCTGATGGTGCCAGCCGTCACACTTGTAACCTGGCTTCGACAGCATGGGTTATCTACTCCCCTTCAGGATAGCTTGTTGCCACGGGTGGCGCTTGTCTAGGTCCTGCTTCCAATAATGTTGCTGAGTATAGGGCTGTTATTGAGCTCCTATGGGATGCTTTGTCACGAGGCATCACCCAGCTGGAAGTCTGTTTGGATTCTCAGTTGGTTGTTTCCCAGCTCAATCGAGCTTACCAGGTGCGTAATCCTACATTGTTACGCCAGTTCATGCAAATACGTTTACTGGAAAGACATTTTGAAATTATTACTTTTAATCACATTCCAAGAAACCAAAATTCATTAACTGATGCATATGCTAATTATGTTTTGGACTGGCATCTCACACACATTCCATAAAATATACAGCAAATACATAAAAAACATTTGTAAATAAGCTAACAACCAAACCCAAATATATATATATATATATATATGTAAATATCTGTTCATACATAGGATAGGTCAAGCCTGATCTGTAGATCCCATCATGTACAAAATATACAAAAAGTGGATCAATATCCATCAAAATGCCTAGCACTAAGACTGTCCACCATGGCCACTGGGACCTGGTTGGTCCCCGTGATCTCTGTGCCCCCTGGCTTCCTCAGCCTCCTCGGCTTCGGCAGCCTCCACCGCATCCCTATATACACATACTGCTCTGGCTACCCATCTGAAAAGACGTAGCCAGACCGGTGGAACCCCAACTACTGACTCCTGCATAGATATAGGGAGATGCTCTATCCGTATAGTGGGTACCCGCTTGGTAAGCCTAGTCAGCTTCACCTCGAGTACCTGGATCAGCCCAGGATCTCTTCCTGCTACAGGACGTACGAAGGTACGTGGGTGCCCTACAGGGCGGACTGGTCCAATATCTGCATTTTGACACATGAGTAGGGTTAGACTTGTGCATATGTATATATCCTATCATTTGAAAATCCATAAAAATTTGATAATGATAAAAAATAAAAAATGACTTACCCATCTCTCCCCATGCTCCTCCTGGAGGGAGGACTAGGTCTGGATCACCTCGGAAATCTAATCCGGCATATGGGAACTGCTCAAACACTGGCACCTGCCGTTCCCACCATGTATAAAAATCGTCGTCATACATACTCTGTACTACATCTCCTCCTCCTTGACGGAGGAAGATATCTCCCCACCGGCTCAGCCTCGGCTACCATGGATGATGGACCTGTAAGGGTATCGCAGGGCTCATAGCTGGCACCCTCTCAAAGAAGAACACAACTAATATACTAGCATAGCTAAAGTTCTTCCGTCTCCCCCTCCTACAGTCAGATAATTGCCTCCTCATGATGGGGGCAATCCCTGTGCACCAATCAAAGAGTGTGCCTCTAAAGCAGTCCACCGCCACTCTCATCTGAGTCCTGGTGGCATGATGTAGTCCTGTTGACCCTGAAAGTCTAACAATGGTACTGACCAATACCTGCAGTGTAAAGTCCTGTATGTCTGCGATGAGAACACTACTGCCCTTCTTTTGAGTACCTGGCCTGTAGAATACGTCAACATAGTTCTGGACACTCAAGGGGTCACCACCCCTGCCAGTGCCCTCCAGGTTCACCGGTGCTCCCCGATGTGATAATCCGGTAATAAAATAGATGTCCTCTGCGGTAAGCTCCAAAGTCTCACCTTGGATGTTGAACATCCCCAGGTCATGGTCCCAATAACTGACCAAGAACTCTAATATGCGGACATTGGCCCGCATGGGAGATGTGCAGAAAAACTTGAATAGCCCACTATTCCACAATTCTTGGATAGTAGGCGGGCTTTGGAGAGCCGCTTGGTCCATCATCTCATGTTCCCTCTCCCTCCACTCCAGCACCATATTTTCCTGACAAAAAACACATAGTGTGATTCAGTAATTCATCATAAAAATTTAAAAATTTAACATATTTTTAAAGCTTTTAGCTATGGTGCGGTATGCACGACTGTCCATTGGGACAGCTCGCGAGCCATGCGCGGCTTCCCTATGCAGCAACTCGCGCATCAAACGCGTATGCGCGGCTTTCCTATGCAGCAACCCACACATACATTTTACCATTTTTTATATTGATGAATTAAATTGAATTGACCATTAATTCTAAAATTTGTTTGGATGAAATTAAAGAGCACAGGGTGTAGATTTACCTGACACTGACGGATCTGAATTCCACCTGTCCAATTGTCCACAATGAGCGATCAAAGTTAGAGGGTAAAACTTTCCTTTTTGGTTCAAAAGTGAAATGGTGAGAAATATTTTGTTTTTCAAACTATTTATAGAAAAATTATTTCGTAAAGTGGGTTTTTTCTATAGTTTGAAACGTCAATTGATTAATACCATCCCTTTTTGTGCCTTGGAACAGGTTTACTAATTATTTCAAAGTGTTGATGCTTCTATAGGGTGGTTTTTGCTCTTTCCAACACATGTTGGCAACTTATCACTCCACATTAACCTTAGTATGCAACATTTTGCCACGGACTATGGTATTTTAAGCCATTAGTCCCTTGTCTCTACCATTGTTCTTCCGTGGCTAGGATCCCTTTTTCATGAGTATCATCCTTATATGCCTTTGCCATCCTTTGGTACTCATTCCGTCACTATTTCAGGCCCAGGGGTTTCCTCATAGCTATTTTTCACGCCAAATAGGGCTTCTTCTGAATCTCTATTTACAAGCTATCCCTTTATAGGACTCCCCGCCCTATGGAGTTTCTTTAGGCCCAGTTCTGACTCCTTCAAAATAGACTTGACTGCTGAGTAAACTTGTCCGTTCAGGCTCGTTAAGAATATGTGAATGGGCATTCGCATTGGTGGTAGGTTATCTCTTTCTTAGACCATGCGGAATAATACGAGAAAGGATCACTCTCTTTTCTTCGGAATTGAGAAGAGTATTCTCAGGTATAGGTTTATCACTTTTCCGGACCTGAGGGACTAAATTTACGGAAAAGGAACACCCAGTTTGAGCTTAGTTTTTCTTTTTCGTGCTCTGGACCCAAACATGAAAAAGATTCCGAGTGTACTTTGTGTCTTTGTCATGCTCGTTAAACACTTAAGAACAAAGCAACTAGTTTATTGTTGTAAGCCCCATTTCTCGTAACCAAATGGATCTTTCCGAGTGATCTTGCTTTCCTTCACACTCGTAAAACTCAAGCTATTTTATGCTGTTATGGAAGGAGCATTGGGTAGGTGGTAATTTAACCTTTTTCGGACCTCCCCGACTAAGTACGAAAAAGGTTCACCTTTTCTTCTTCGAAAGTTAAGAGAGTTCTTTTGAGGTTTTTTTTATACTTTTTCGTCCTTAAGAGACTAATTTGGACGAAAAAGGACCCCCCTGGAGTCTTCTTTGGTGTTTTCAGACTCTCTAAATATGAAAGCACCAATCGAGCATGTACTAGTTCGGGCTTGTTAAATCCACGGATCAGTGTATCAAGCATTATTTTCCCATCTCTTCAAGCTTGTTAAAAAATGAAGAGGGAACCGAGTTGGCTTTCCTGGACTCGTTAAAACTTAACAGGGAAGGAAAGGAAGAAGTTTTCTCTTGTTTTCAGTAATGGCAGCATGTCATCCTTGAACATAGCACTCTTTGCCTTCCGATATCCATGTTTCAGTATACACTTGTGTTCAGCTATCACTTTGAGTTTTTGACTCCTCCTCTTGTCTATTATACCTGGGGAATCTGCTCATGTCTCCTACATGACAGATAAGTCTAGTTGTTCTATCTATCCATTGTATGCTTCCTTGGGTCATCTTTATGTCATGCTCACTGTTCAAGGATTATGCCTAGTGTCTAATCTATCGCATGATCCTATTACTATTATATCTGTTATCCATTTACTTGTGTCTACCTTCTTTTTCCCAGTTCCTAGTCACTCTTGTGATCTGTTGGAGGATCTATTTCCTTCCCTATCACAGTATGGTTCCGTTTCAGCACCTCCTGATGACGATGACCTAGATCTTTGACAATGGTACCTCTGGATTCACTTTCATCATTGGTGAACTCCTTTGCTTAAGTTGTCAATTATCATCTATTGGTTGACAAACTGTTGAATCCTTTCCATGTTCGACTTCAGCTTACCCTTATTCACATGGCTTGGATTGTACTGGTTCTTTGGGATCTTTATGAAGACCTTAGTTCCTCATTCATGAACTAAGTTGTGCAAGACTATGTTCCCTTTCTATATCCAGCTTCCAGATCTTTGAAGACTCATCATTATTGTATTGTGGCTTTGCCCCACCTTTGTAAATACGTGGTTTTTACCCGTATCATATGATGTACTCAAATATTCTAAAGGAGCTAGTGTTCCAATAAATTGAACATAGCATCCTCAGATATACTTTTGTTTATGACATTACTATGTATTTGTTTCAGGTACTCCTTCTGCTCCACTGGATTTCTGAGTTTCTCTTGAGTTAATATTATAATGTATTTCGGCCATCGTTCCCCTCTGACCTCACACATTAGGGGGCATCTGTTATACACCTGATTGGCACCTCTCCGTCCGAGTGCTGACATCCCTCAGGTCGGCACACAAAAGGACACTTATGGATTGAGGTTTTCCTAGTTTCATTATACCTTGGTTGATGATGAAATACATTGCCTATATGCCCAGCTGATTACTTTTCCGTTTTGAGATTTTGAGTAGCATACGCAACTATATCTATTGACATCTCGTGCATCATGTGCGAGTATCATGTTCAGCAGGTCGCGCATACATGTATACGCGGGTTGCACTTGTATAGAGTCGCGTATCATACGCGGGTTTCTCTACTATGGACCCGCGCATGATTTCCTCAAAATTAATATTTAAAAACACTTGATAATGGAAGATTAGTTCATTCATTTAACTTAATCTTCCAAACTGCTATAACCTCCCTAACCTTTGAGAACTGTCTCATTTCATCCATATAAATAGAGGCCTTGGGGAGGGGGTTTGATATACATACTTGGAGAGCAAAGTTATGTTGGTGGATTGTCTACAGAAATCTTTGGAGTAGAGAAACTCAGAGTCCTTTGGTGACAGAGGAGTCCTTGTTCAGACATTGGGTTGTAACCTAAACTCTCTTCCATTATTGTTAATAAAGATATTACTTCTTCCATATGTGTTTCATATCTTGTGGATTGGTAAATGTTTACATTTCAATATGATATATGATTTTCCTAACCTGCATCTATATATATGAATTGCTTTGTATTTGGAAGAGTGTTTATTAACAGGTGAAGGAGGAACTATCCTGGAGACTTTGAAAGTGGAGCAAAGAGGAAGAAGCTAGCTTGGATCAACCTTCGTTTAATACAAGTAAGTTCCTGCTACTTTCCTATTTCCTATTCTGTGCTTTTAAAGTCAAATTGTCTGCAAGTGTTAGAGTATGTTGGTAACCCCCAGACCTAGGTTATTAGGTGAATTATCCTGTACAACATTGGGATACGAAAAGTAGTTCAAAAGGTCGAACTAAACAAGATCAAATATGATATGAATGAAAACCAATTCTACAATCTTAAGGCACACACGCACACACACACATATATAATGAAAATTTCATGGATCCTTCAAGGAAGAGAACCAATGGCTCTACAAATATAATCCCTAAAACAGAGCATATTGTATATCTAATTAAACTTCATCAAGTAGTGAAATCGAGTTTTGGGAATGATTGAATTCCCTTCCTAACTAGACCAACCCTATGTTGTAGTTGAATTTGAATTTTTTTAACTCCAAATGGATTAATGGGTTGTCTCTTGAGCCTTGACAACCTACACTATCACAAACATATATTGGTGACATGATATTGAAAATATCCTTCTACTACCATTTATAAGGAATCTACAACTATCAGAAGTAAAGTGGATACATGAAGGATCAAGATAGTATCTCTATGAAAGATGCATAAATTACTTCCAATGATCAATTTACTATACTTTGCAACACACCCTAAGTATCCAATGAATTTAGTGTTAACAACTTAATCAACAAAATGAGCTCAAAGATTCAAGACATGCCATGTATTTTTTTAACATCCTATTTTTCCCCTCTTACATTGTCCTAAAAATCACCGTCTTTACACTTCACTTTCAATAACTTCAACTCCATTTCCTTCATTTCCGTCATTGTATGACATCAACATTATGACCAAAATTTTATCTGCATGCTAATTTTGACCAAAAAAATCATATCACAAACATTTGCTCAATAATTCGTGAGTGTTGTGCATTTTCCCCTAAAAACTCCACTATGGTCCCAAAAATAGAAAACAATTATCTTAGTTCACTCATTAATGTTGCTTATCTTCCAACATAGCATAGTGGCCTAAAGTGGATATCACCAATATCTTATTATTAAATATAGCCTTTGATATGGTATCCAATACCTATCCTTATCTTGCTACTTCATCAATGAATGTGTCGTATTTTTATGGTTGATAAAAGGCATGGGTTTGAACAAAATAATGGGTGTAAGACTTAGTACCTACAACATAATTCAACAATTGATGAAAAAACAAGACACTATGTAAAGGCAATGCAATGTAATTTGGAGTAAGACAAAAGACAAAAAAAATGATGACATAATTCAATTAAAAAACTGAAATAGGAGAGGAAAAAAGAGAGGAATGGGAACTAAAATGTTGATCCCTTGGAATTCCCACTAATCCCTCATTTCTCCTACATCTCCTTTCACATAGAGTCTCAAACCTGTATTTTTTCTGATTGTTGGCCCAGAGAGAAGAGTGTCAATGTAATCCAAAGCTTGCCAAAATGAAATTTTAATCAATCATTGAATTTTTGGTTTCCCAATTGGGTTTCCATAGTAAACATTGTCTCAATGTGCAGTACTTTCTTAGTGTGTGCTTGTTTTGATGTATTACTTAACTTATTGTGTGGATTAACACTGATTCTTTGGATCATTAATGGTATTCGTTGAGATATGAAAATTAACACATGAGCTACTGGTATCTTAACAAAGTTATTGATTTATATACCTTGGGTTTTCTCAAATAGGGGAGTTCCAACAACTATAAGATCTCGTCCATTGGATCCCCAATCAATCTGAATGATGAAGGGATTGAATTTAGAGGTTGTTTCACTTGTGTAGAAGTTTCTAAAATATTTTTAATAATTATTAACTAGCTTGGGTGTTTTTTTTGGGTCATGCTTGCAATACCTGGGGAATAATTATCAATGTCTGGGTGATTTTGCATTTGGCTAGGTGAGTTACTCCTTTTCTTGAGTAAATTTATTTGTGCTTAGGTGAATACCTCACCTCCTAGGGTGTTTTTATCAATGCTCGGGTTCTTTCTAACATAGATGGGCCTTTTCCTCTTAAATAAACTCAGAGCCTCTCCTACCTCACCATCACAAATCAAAATATATGGGATGTCGAAATTCAGAATTTGCAAAGAAATAATCATATGTCGTTTCTGCCACTTAGATCTTTTTACACGATGGAATATTCAATGTGTTATTTGATACAATCAGTATCTAGAAGATCATGTAAATTAATGATGTATTGGTATTGTCGGTTGCAGGATTACCTTATAAAAGGGAATATAGTAATTGATAAATCTTAGAATAAAGTGGAATTAGTTATTTACAGTCAAGAAATCCATATAGCTCAATCAATTATGAACAAAAGATAGTTGCGGTCTAAATTTTATGTAGATCATGAAGCAAGTTTTAAGAATTCATGGACATTCATTTCAAGTGCAAATGAGGACCATCATATTTTTCATGTAGGGAGAGAACCTTGATTTCAATCAAGCACTCATTGTTATCTACTAGTGATTAATGATTAATGGGATATGCAAGTGGAGTAACCATTTCCATTGTCATCAATTGAAGACACTTGAAGAAAAACAAAGTCAATATTTTATTACACATCATTGTGAAGTCCCACAGAGTTAACCTATTGAGTAAATAAAACTTTTGGGGGTTGACATCCTTGTTTATTTTAGCATGTTGGTAATAGTATTATTATTGAAGCTTGAGTTCCTTACTAAGCTATAAAGAAATGAGACTCAGGGAAGAATGTACAAAGACAAAGTACATATGTTTAGAAATATTAGGAAGTAATACAACTCAATGACATGTACTCAATTAAGATATAGATGGTTGAATAACACCTTGGATATTAAAACATCATTTGATAGTGCATTGTTATGTAGTTTCTTGTGTGTAGGTTACATGGAGATAAAAGAGAAGGATTCTTGATCCTAAGCATTGTAGATTATATGCATAACATTCTAAAGAACAATGACATTGTAGCCATCCTGGAAGATAGAGTACTTAATGATAGAGCATTCCAAATATTAACAAATCAAGATTTGTTCAAGAGAATATACACTTAAGAACATATCTTGAATACTTTCTAAATAACATAGGAAAATAATCCATTCTAAGGGATAGGGACATTTGTATAGCCCAAAGAATAGAGACTACAAATAATTTTCCTGCATCTATCCATATTGATGAGTTGAGTGGGATATAAGTCGCTTGATTAGAGATGACATGGTATCAGAGAAGTTGAGTCCTTGACCATGCTACAATTTTCATAAATTGAAGAAACTTTTGCAAACCTAACATGGTGTTGTTGTAATTGTAACTTCAGAAGACATCCCGATGTATATTATCATTGTATTATGTTGTACCCCCATCGGAGATGTGTTTTCCTCCTTTCAGGAAGTTATTATTATGTATGGACCTTGAGGTACAACCTTTGTTGTAAGTTGGGGCACTAGTCCCTAGTATAATATATTGTAATGTGCTTTCAGAGTCTCTTTAAGAGAAGGTGGCCCTGTTAGGGTTAGAAGTTGGCCAAGTCATGTTGGGAGGTCAGTCACTTGAAGGGTATAAATAGGAAGGTTCCCTCCCTCATTTATACACACACACACACTCACACTCACTCAATTTCACATGAGGAGAGAGAGAGAGAGGGAGAGAGAGAGGGGGGGGGGGGGGGGAATGGAAGAGAGATAGATAGATGCAAAAGACTTATTCTTATTGGTTTTTTCCATCTTGTGATATTGTATTAGTGAAAAAAATATTCCAAGGAGGTTTGCAGGGTTTTCTCCTCTATGGTTTCCCCGGTAAAAATATTTGTGTCTTGTGTATCTGCTCTATCTTGTGTATCTTGTTGTACTTTTTATTATTTCAGATAAAGATACTAATCAAGTTAATTAGATCAGAAAAACTAACATGGTATCAGAGCCTCTATGAAAGAATACATTGTGTAGTAGAGGAAACTAGGGCTTCCTAGTTCAAGGTCTTCTCTCCACATATCATCAAGAAGAAGGCTAGGCTAACTCTCCCTAGAGGGGCACATCTTTTGGTGGAAGTAGTTGATAATTTGGAGAAATTTCATTTTTTTAATGTGGGACATTACATGACACTGTAGGAAGAAACTAGGGAATCAAGTTTCAGAGGCTTCCCACCTCAGTCTTCAAAAAAGGACCTAGCTGAGAAACCTGTGTCAAGGAGGTGAAATTTTTTGTCCAAATAGAATTTCCAAATTCCAAGTTTGGAAAATTAGGGTTTCTTTGACAAAACCTATGTCAGCCAGCTCCGAAACCAGGTTAGACACCTCAAATTGGTAAGATCTGAATATTTTCTATTTCCATTTGAGGTTCTCATTTGAAAAGATGACTCACCATACTCACCTTAAGGACAAGCTTGGTAAAGTTGATAACTTCCGAGTATAGAAGTACAGAATCTCCCTGATTTGTTACAATAATGATTTGGATCAGTATATCATTGAGGAAGTTACAGATCCATAAGGGGATGAGGCTAAGGATACTCATAAGAAAAACTTGGTTAGGGCCAACAGAATCATTTCATATTCTATTAAGGATCATCTCATCCCCCATGTGTCATCCCTGAAGACACCAAAGGAAGTATTTGATGCTTTGGAAAATATGTTCGAAGGAAAGAACATCAATTGGAATATGACTTTGAGGAACTAGTTGAAGAATGTGAAGGTAAAGAAATCAAAGACTATACAATCCTACTTTACACGGGTTGCTCAAATCAAGGAACAACTTAAAGCAGTTGACGATAATGTAGCAGAAGGATAAATTGTGGTGACTACCTTGAATGGCCTCCCAAGATCATGGGATTCATTCATTCAAGGAATATGTGCAATAATGAAGCTGATATCTTTCAGCCAACTCTGATAAGAATGCACACAAGAAGAATCTCAACTCATAACAAGAAACGAGAAGATAGGAGAAACTTAAGATCAATTTCTCATAGTTCACACCAGAAGAATCTACAAAAATAAGGAGAACCACCATCACAACAAAGAGAAGGGAAAGAAACAAAATAAGTTCAGAAGAGATCCTTCCAAAATTCAATATTACACTTGTGATAAAAAGGGACAATTTGAAACATATTGTCCCAATAACAGATACTCCTTCAATGAAAATAAGAAGAGAAATCATGCTCATATAATTGAAGACAATGAACTATCAAACAAAAGATTTAGAAGAGAGAAGGATGATCCTGATGAAGAGTATGTTCTAATATTAGTACTCATAGGAACTATATCACATGGAAGAAATGAATGTCTTGTGGAAGTAATGATTGTCTTGTGGGCATCTAAACATATGATGTGATACAAAGAATTATTCGTCAATATGTATGAGCATGAGTCACCTCACAAGGTGAAACTTGGGGATGATTATCAATACCCCATAAAATGTAGTGGAGAAGCTTCATACAAGCTAGACTCTGTAAAATATTTGAAGATGAAAGATGTGTTATATGTAATTTTGCATGTGGCCTAAAGGAAAGATAATCAATGATGCAACAGTAATTGGAGAAGAATACATAGGCTTGTACAAACTAAAGGGACAACCTTAACAAGAAGTGGTTCATGATTCAATAGAGCCAATTGAACTAGGGAACCAAAGGCTTGCACATGTACACTACAGAGCACTACCAATTGCAAGAAAAATGGTCTCAGGACTTCTAGAAATCTAGGCAAAGCATGAAGGATTTTCCAAAGGATATGTGCAAGGAAATAATGCAAAGAAGACATTTCCTAAAAGTGAAAGTAAATCTAAATGAATACTGGAGATATTACACTCAAATGTAATCAGGCCCATGTCATCCAACTCACTAAGAAGGTACTATGTTTCTATGTTTCCTATGTGTACTCTGTTTCCTTTATAGATGATTTCTCACATAAGACTTGGATATATTTCTTGAAAGGTAAGAATGAAGTGTTGAGTAAGTTCAAGGAATACAAATCCTTGGTTGAGAATCACACTGAAAGAAAGATCAAGACTTTGCGGTCAGATAATGGCAGAGAGTTCACCTCGGGAAAATTGAAGGAAATTTGCATAGAGTCTAGAATTAAGAGGGAGTTGAGCGCTCCATACAATCCTTAGCAGAATGGCATTGCGAAATGGAAGAACCAAATGATAACGGAATCAGCAAAAGCAATGCTACATGACTAGGATATTCCAATGCACCTTTGGGAAGAAGAAGCAAGGACAACTTTGTATGTACATAACCGTACTCCTCATCGAGTACTTGACAACAAGCCTCCTGAAGAAAATTTCTTAGGAGAGAAGCCAGAAGTCAACCATCACATATTATTTAGCTTCCCTATATACATACACATCCCAAAGGAGAAGAGGACCAAGCTTGATCTATTGGCCTCTTTCTCCTATTTTTCTTGACCTGCTATTCAATAACAACACAATACCAACAAGACACCACAAGATATCGGCCTGACAGAGAAAGCTCAGTCAGAAACACCTGTGAGGCAGGCACAGTCTCACCTAATATATCTAATGGGTAGCTGCCAAAACCATGTTTTTGCAGTTGGTGAAGAAGTATAGTCCCTTGGCGCGGGGCCAAGGTGCTCGACAAAGGAGATAGGATGGATTCTTACTACAATGCATCAACAACACTGAGAGGCATTGCAACGTGCGTGTTAACCCAAAAATCCCCCACTAAACTCTCAATGGACTACACCACCCAAGGACACCATCTCACGACCTTCATATCACTCCATTAGACCCCCACACCCTCAAAATAGCCTAAGGATGAAGAAAAGGGCTTAAAAACCCCCAAAAAGAGCCCAAAATAGTCTCCAAGGAGCTAAAGCCCCCAAAAAGGGGCTAAAACCCTAAAAGGAGCTAAAGTTAGGGCAGAAGGGGCTAAAATCCCAAAAAAAGGGGCTAAAGCCCTGACCAAGGGCTTAAAACCCTAAAACCCCTTGGAAAAGCTATAAAAGGAGGGTGGGGGGTCACTCTCAAAACACTTCTCCTTTGCATATTGTTATGTTGCATGTGGATGCCTTGAGACACATTTGCCTCTCAAGCCACCCACACTCCCTCTCCTCCATTTCCATTGAGCCAAAGCTCCCCAACCAAGAGAGGTGCTTCCACAAGCTTGGGTATGGTGGCCCATTTCCACTCGAGAGAAGGTATACCCATGTTTATTGTTGTTTCTTATTTGTTTAGTTTGCTTTGATTTCTAACCCTGATTTCATTTGCAGGTTTTGTTGTTAACATTGTTTTGAAAGTTATTGTAGCTTAGGATTTGTTTGTAGGTTTTGGAGGTGGAACCCTAACCTCTTGTGTGCAGAGGGGTTCACCATTGCTCCATTTTCTTCTTTCTGTTCTTAGATTAGTTTTAGTTTACTGCCATTTACATTATGTTTTATTTTCTACATTTACCCACTAGAAGGAACCTACCCTTCTGTGCTATAGATAGAAGGGATTCATTCCTGCCCCTGTAGTAGGGAGAAATCCTTACTACAGAACTGTCGACCATACCAGGTCGATCCCACAGGATTCCTGGGTTTATTTTTCAAAGTTTTAGTTTTTAGTTCTGTTTTTTTCCCTAGTTTAGTTTTCCATTAAATCTAACTTAGATTCTTGTTTATTTACATTTCTAGTTATTGCTAAGCCTCCTCAAGGCCAATCCAAGCCCATTTGGCCATAGTACTAGTTACTGTTGGCCATTCTGTGGTTTGCAAATCACTCAACTGTGCAAAAATGACCGAACTGAATTTCTGAAAATTCACCTATGTTTGGGCTCGTTTTCTTCCCAAACAGTTGAGCCATTTATGAATCTGCTCACAATTAGGGGTAAAAGGGCTTGTTTCCAAAGTGGGTTTTCAACCGATTGAGGTAATTCCACACTGTTTGATCAGAATCCACTTCACAAAAATAAGAGTTTTACAGGTGCACGACCCATTTTTGGGCTTCACTATTTGCTTTCATAGGGACTGCCAGTGCGGCTCAGCCGCCTCTATCCAACACACCATTTCAATTTCAGTTTTTGTTTATGTTTTCAGCAATTTATTTCATGAACAATGTGTAAATTCCAAGTAAACATTAATGGCTTAATAAAATGAACCTAGTCTAACTAAAATCAACTTAAAAACATACTGTCTTGCTTCCCCTTCCTCCTCTACCCAGTCATCACCCTCTGGCGTATTCTGGGATATGACGAAGGGCAAGCTTGTATAGATCTAGGCACTCCACTATATTGTTCCAAACCATTAAAACTGGGTGACCTGGAAGGTATAGGGGGTAGAGAAGGAGGGCTTCTCATGGCGCTAAGCGTCCTCCCTGTTGACTAACCTAGCATCTGGGAGGTGACCTGAGGATCTACGAATGGGCTTAGTCCCATTGTGTTGAGAGCCCAGCACCTTGTCTTAGTTGAAGAGGAATATCAGTGTGAGGTAGACATCTAGTTAGGCCAGCAAACATTCAGGGTTAATCACTGTATTTGTTAACAATTTTTGATTATTTATGCTTGCATACACAACCACAATGACATGAACTCTACCATGTTGAATTCATAAGCCATTTGCAGCAACCAAATACCAGAAAAACAAACACATAAATACACCATACCAACTAATTAACCCAACTCAGTTCATGACGCTGAGTGAGCCTTAAAATTTACTAATTTACACTAAGTACAAACAACTATGCAGTCTTTGAGGACATAAATCCCTGACTGCTTCAACTATGGGAAGTACTGTTGAATTTTCATATGCTTAGCTAATACATCAGTATTTCATTTCATTTTCATAACAAAAGCATATAAGCATGATCACTGAAAGAAACAGTATCACAAGAACAACACAGATTTATCCTAGGAAAACCCTAAAGGGAAAAACCAAGCAAAAGCTTCCTCAATATAGATGCCCCAAAAAGGTAAAAGATAAAACTAGCAAGGAGATCAAAGCATGATCCTCCTCCTTCTCCAGTTACTTCTCTCCTCAACAAGTGCGCTACTCAAGTGAGTGTGTGTGTCTCAAATGAGGAGCACTACACCTCTATATATATTCATCCGTTCACTTAAGTTAACTCATTTGACATGTAGGCTCGAGTTAAATCATGTAGGCTCGAGTTACATATGTAGGCTCAAGTAACCACACTGGGGTGTTGATGACCCACCTTTACAATTAGAGGGGACTACCTCATGACTCTTATTAGTTCTTCCAATTAGGAGCATCGAGGTACAATGTAATACAAGTGGTTCTCCCGGTAGGACCATCGAGGACCACAAAAAGATACATATAGAATATTCTTCAAAGTTACAATATTTCAACACTAATGACCCACCTTTAAAATTAGAGGGGACTACCTCATGACTCTTATTAGTTCTTCCGATTAGGAGCATCGGGGTACAATGTAATACAAGTGGTTCTCCCAGTAGGACCATCGGGGACCACAAAAAGATACATATAGAATATTCTTCAAAGTTACAATATTTCAACACTCCCCCTTAATGAGAAGGGTATTCTACAACAACATCAACAACAAGAGTAGAGATAGGGGACATCATCAACATCAGCAGGGTAACACATCTATAAATCATTGGAGGCTTTTCAACATTATGTAGTCTTCATCTTCAATCTTCAATCTTAATCATCAGCAACATCTTCAGTCTTTGATCAGCAACATCTTCAGCATTTTGATCTTTCAATTAGCAACGACATCTTCAGCACTTGGACCTTTCAATCAGCAACATCTTCAACACTTTGACTATTCGATCAACAACAACATCTTCAGCATTTTGACCTTTCAATCAACAACATCTTCAGCACTTTCACTTTTTGATCAGCAAGAACATCTTCAGCATTTTGACCTTTCGATCAGCAACATCTTCAGCACTTTGACTTTTTGATCAGCAACATTATCATCAACACTTTGCCCTTTCGATCAGCAGCAACATCATCATCATCATATTCTGATCTATCGATCATAATCATCATCATATTCTGATCTTTCGATCAGAAACATCATCATCATACTTTGATCTTTCGATCAGAAACATCATCAACATAGAAACATCATCATCATACTCTGATCTTTCGATCAGAAACATCATCAACATACTCTGATCTTTCGATCAGAAACATCATCATCATACTTTGATCTTTCGATCAGAAACATCATAATCATAGTGCATCATCATCATACTCCGATCTTTAGATCAGTACGTCATCATCATCATACTCTGATCTTTCGATCAGTATGTCATCATCATCATACTCTAATCTTTCGATCAGTACGTCATCATCATACTCTGATATTTCTATCAGTACGTCATCATACTCTGATCTTTTGATTAGTACATCATCATCATCATACTCTGATCTTTCGATCAGTTTGACATCATCATCATCAGCAACAACCTGCAATCCACAAGTCAAAGACAAAAAGTATTTGGATCACTTTTGGACTTAAAGTCCAGGGATGATACAATCCCACCACATTCTCAAGGACCGAAGTTACCAGATTGATTACGGGAGAATTATTCCCTATCACTTTAGGACTAAGTCCAAGGACGATGCAATCCTACCACATTCTTGAGGACCGAAGCCACCGGATTGATTACGGGAGAATCAGTCCCTATCACTTTAGGACTATGTCCAAGGATGATGCAATCCTACCACATTCTCGAGGACCGAAGCCACCGGATTGATTACGGGAGAATCAGTCCATATCACTTTAGGACTATGTCCAAGGATGATTCAATCCTACCACATTCTCGAGGACCGAAGCCACCGGATTGATTACGGGAGAATCAATCCCTATCAGTTTAGGACTATGTCCAAGGATGATGCAATCCTACCACATTCTGGAGGACCGAAGCCATAGGATTGATTACGGGAGAATCAGTCCCTATCACTTTAGGATGATGTCCAAGGATGATGCAATCCTACCACATTCTCGAGGACCGAGGTCACCGGATCTATTATGGACAGATGTCCCAGGATGATACAATCCCTCTTCATTATCGAAGACCGAGGTCTCCGGATCACTTTAGGGCAAGTGCCCAAGTATGATACAATCCCACCATGTTCTCGAGGACCGAGGTCACCGGATCTATTGTGGACAGATGTCCTGAGATGATACAATCCCTCTTCATTCTCGAGGACCGAGGTCTCCGGATCACTTTAGGGAAAATGGCCAGCGATGATACAATCCCACTGCAACATCACTACTCCCCCTTTCGAGGAAGGTCTTTCCGAACAACACTGAGCTTGTCTCGAAAGTGTTCGAACTCTACTCGAGGTAGAGGCTTCGTCAGTACATCATCATCCAAACCATCATCATCTACATCTTCAGTATGTGAATAATGAACTATCACCATCTGTATCTCTAGTATGTGAATACTGAAATATCATCTATATATTCAGTATGGGAATACTGAAATCATCATCATCTATATCTTCAGTATGGGAATACTGAAATCATCATCATCTAAATCTTTAGCATGGGAATACTGAAACATCATCATCTCTATATTCAGTATAGAAATACTGAATCACCATCATCTGCATCTACAGTATCATCATTTGCATCTTATCTTGTATGTAGAAATACCGGATTTCTATGTGTTACGTCGAAACATAGGGTTCTTTGTCATCAGAACTATGGTTATCACATAGAATCATTTTAGTAACCATCTTCAGGTCAAAGAGACCTGATATCAACTTCTGAAGCCATATGGCTTCACAACTTAGTAGAGCAATCTGCTATGTATTTTGCTTCAACCGTGCTAAGAGAAACACTGGACTAGTTCCTGCTAAACCATGAACTCATAGCAGACCTCAAACAAAAGAATCTACCTGATGTGCTTTTCCTATAAGAGATACTTCCAACCAAGTCTACATCTGTGTAGCCATACAATCTATACTCATGGCTACCATCATAGTATAGACCAAAGTCTATAGTCCCTTTCAGATATCTCATCACATGTTTTGCAGCTGCTAGGTGAACCCATCTTGGTTGAACAAGATATTGACTTAAGGTGTTCACAATAAAACAAATGTCTGGTCTGGTATTTGTTAAGTACATCAATGACCCAATGATCTGTCTGTGGTGAGTCACATCCACTAACTCTAATGAGTCATCAGCTAACAGCTTCAGGTTGGAGCCCATGGGTGTGGCCATGACTTTGCATTCCAACATATTGAATCTCTTCAATATCTCTACCGCATACTTTCCCTGGTTGAGAAATATTCCTTCTAAACTTTGCCATACTTCTAGACCTAGGAAATAATGCATTAACCTAAGGGATTTCCTCTCAAATTCTTCTGCTAGTTTTTTCTTGCTTTCCATGATCTGTTTCTCATTCCCTATCAAGGATAAGTTATCCACATATAGTAATAGAATGACAGGTTCATCTTCTATAACCTTGTAGGAAAGGTTAGGATCGACTTTAATCTTGGCAAAGCCCATGCTCATCATGAAGCTATCTATTCTTCCATACCAAGCTCTGGGAGCTTGCTTCAAGCCATAGAGGGCCTTCTTCAACTTGCATACTTGATTCCATCTGTCATCAAATTCAAATCCTCATGACTATTCGATGTAAAACTATTCCTCAATCATACCATTAAGGAAGGCTTGTCTTTACTTCATCATGGAAGAAACTACCATGATAGTTTTGAAGGAAGTGTACCTTGCTTCTTGGAGTAAGTGTCTCTTCAGAATTAAACCTCTAGCCACAAGTCTTACCTTACTTCTATCAGCAACATATCTTATCTTGCAAATACATTTGGAAGCTACCACATTCTTGCTTTCTGGTTTGAGTACTATATCCCAAACATCATTCTAGTATCATAACATCTTCTATGAGTTTGTCTTCTTAGGTCATCAAAATATCCTAGTCTTCTGCATTCAACCTTGAAGGTTGGAACCCACTTTACTCTTGGTAAAGTCTCAATCCATCACGAAGCTATCCATCATGTCGTACCATGTCTAACTCAGATATAATTTTTTGTAGTCACTCCCCCTGAAGTGGAGTATCATCTTCCCTCTTCATTCTCTACAGGTGGTTCTATGCTTGATATATACTAGTCAATAGATTATGTCATGTCATAGTCTATTCTTTCTAAGGCAAATCATTAACCTTGCTTTGTACACTTGTTCTTGTAGATCCATATGGAAGATACTACATACTTCCCTTTATGTCTCGAAATCATATCGTATACATCATTACCCATGATCAACTGTTATTCTTTGATCATAGATTCTTTCATAGCATTATTTTCTTCATCTTGAGTTATCTCTTGTACCCATGGTGGTATTCATCCTTCAAGGTGGATCTACCGCTCTCTGGAGCTCTTTCTTCCGTCATGGTGTCTCTAAACTTGGGAGCTTCAGATTCATGTTTATTGGAGTGAATCTTGAATTGTCATCACTTGTTCTTTGGAAAAAGTCTCATCCTTCTTTTCTTGTAGGAGGTTGTACAGGACCTTTCCTACAATTCAAATGTACCAGTTGCATGGTTAGAACTATTTCATAAAACGACAAATTCTTATGCATCATGCAACTGTTTAGACAATACAACATTCATCCATATCTCACATAAACTTTCTAGATTCCTTCCATCTCTACCATGACATCATTGAGATTGTGCACTAATCCAATATGTCAGCAAAGAGGTTTGATAAGTAGCAATGGAGAGTTGTATAGAAAAATTATCTACTTACCCATCACATGCATATTAGTAGTATACAGTCATTAATGCAAACAATCTATCATGCATAACACATCAACTGAATATAATCAATTGTATAACAAAACAATATCATGAAATGACAATTGAATACTTATCTTTTATTTGTTTTGTGGGTAGACTCCATCTTGATCATTCTACTTTATCATATTCTTCATTCATGAAATCGTCATTTCTTATCCAAATGATAAGATGAATAAGAGGTTCTTCAAGAATTGAGTTCTTCATATTCCTCATCGCTTGAGGGATCTTCTTTGAGTGGTGAGAGCTTGATATTCAATTGCTCCCATCTTCTTCTTCTCTTCTTATGAGTCGATATGAAAGAAATTAATTCCTTCTAGCATACATTCTTTGTATGAATGAATCCCACCATCCTGGGAGGCCATTCAAGGTGGCTATCACCACTTCTGCATTCTCCACTTCTTCTTCTACCACTTCAAGTTGTTCTGCATTCTAGATCTTCACATTGTTCAACTGTTTTCTCAAATCCATCTTCTGATTTAAGTTCTTATCTTCAAATATCTTGATCAAGGAATAAAAAATATTCAGTGTCTTTAGGGAAGACACTTGTGGTACAAGTTGATTCATGATTGAATCAACAATGATCTTCTTGGCCTTGATCAAGTTCTTCTTGTGTAAGGCTTTGAGCCTCATCTCCGTATGGAACTGGAACCTCTCTACTTATGTAGGTGTCCAATTAATTTTATTTAGAAAGATCAAATACTTCCATGCTTGGAAGTTGTCAACTTTACCAAGCTTATCATCAAGATAATGTGATAGATCACTTTGAAATGAGAACCTCAAATGCAAATAGCAAAAGATTAGATCTTACCGATTTGAGATGTCTGTCCTGCTTCCAGAGCTAGCTGATTTAGGGTTTGTCAGAGAAACCCTATTTTTAAAAACTTGGCATCTTTAAGATCTGATTATATAGAAACATAGATCTCTTCAAATGGAGCTGTCTAATGTACTCCTTTTCTGAAAATAGTGGAGGGAAGCTCATGGAACAGGAAGCCCTAGTTTTCCAATTTCTTCTGCAGAAATTCTTGTCACTATTTCTGTGATATCTTTGAAATTACTGCTCATATGTGTCTAAAATTTCTCACTGAGGTAACCTAGCATGTACCTGATCTAACACCATAGGTTTCATCAGAATTGGTGTCACCAATTGGGATTTAGGATATTTTTCCCACGGTGACCTGTTATAGGACTGTTAAGAACAATGAAGTTGTACGGACTTCCATGTGTCACTGTTTCATCTTCTGGTTCTGAAATTCAGACAAAAGAAATTAAAGTCTGTGATATTTTTGGAACATCTTCAGAAATTCAATTTGGACCTATTTATCCCAAGCTATAGCAATTGTCCCCAGGTGTCCTATTTAGGGATGAATTTTGGAAGAGGCTGGAACCCTAACTTGGAGGGATCATATATCCAAAAATATAGTGATTCGGAGCCTGAATTTTGGAAACGGTGTACATCAGGAGTTTATCTTAGGGCTCTGCAATTTTAAGCTCGTGAACCTTCGCCAATATTGGGATATAGAGAATTTACCAAAACTTAGCAGTTTTAGTATTTAGGGTTTTTCTAGCTTGGGGTCAAACTAGGGTTTGACTTTCCTAAAGTTTCACCCAACCAAAAATCTTGATCCAGGTATCTAAACTTCGATTTCAATGAGGAGAACAATCCTATTCCAGGCTCACTCAAAAATTCCTCTTCAACAAGAAGTCCTAATTTCTTCCGGGGAGAGAGGGAGAGCTATTTTGCCTTGTGAAAGCTGTCCTATTCAGGGTGGCTTTGATACCATGTTGAATTTTCATATGATTCGATAATACATAATTATTTCATTTAATTTTCATAACAAAAGATATAAGCAGGATCATTGAAAGAAATAGTATCACAAGAACAACACAGATTTATCCTGGGAAAAACCAAGCAAAAGCTTCCTCAATCCAGATGCCCCAAAAAGGTAAAAGAAAAAACCAGAAAGGAGATCAAAGCCTGATCCTCCTCCTTCTCTAGATACTTCTCTCCTCCACAAGTGTGCTATTCAAGTGAGTGTGTGTGTCTCAAATGAGGAGCACTCCACCTCTATTTATATTCATCCGTTCACTTAAGTTAACTCATTTGACATGTAGGCTCAAGTAACCACACTGGGGTGCTGATGACCCACCTTTACAATTAGAGGGGACTATCTCATGACTCTTATTAGTTCTTTTGATTAGGAGCATCGGGGTACAATTTAATACAAGTGGTTCTCCCGGTAGGACCATCGGGGACCACAAAAAGATACATATAGAATATTCTTCGAAGTTACAATATTTCAACACTAATGACCCACCTTTACAATTAGAGGGGACTACCTCATGACTCTTATTAGTTCTTCCGATTAGGAGCATCGAGGTACAATGTAATACAAGTGGTTCTCTCGGTAGGACCATCGGGGACCACAAAAAGATACATATAGAATATTCTTTGAAGTTATATATAAAACTACACAAATTAGCCAAATTAAAACCATAAACATTGCATTATACACTTGAAGATTTCAACAAGTAGTTGGGCTCTGCCCAGAAACTCACTGTGAGGAGTACCACAGGAACCCCAAAGTAGCTGGCCACTGAGAGGAATTGCCAAGAAAAATGAGCAACGACCCCTTTCGATTGAGTAGAAACACCTGTGAGGAACAAGACAAGTGTTGTCTTCTGGCAGTATTGGTGGTCGAGTGACCACCTACAGCCAATAGGAAGCCACTGAAACCGGGGTCCAAATATCATTCCCACCAATTTTTAGACATAAAATCTAACACAATTGATCCTCCAGGTTCTTCCTCACACCTAAGAGGTGAACCACCACCATTTGGAACACTCAGTCGACACCGTCGAAGCCATTCTCAGTGATCTCCCACACCATCAGAGGGCCACACAACCTCTGATTCTGATTCAGATCCATATCATTCTGAACCAGACCTCCATACTGCACCATCAAGCCCCATGGCTAGTGCAAATCCAGATCCATTTTCTGGCAT
Organism: Pseudotsuga menziesii; assembly: GCA_001517045.1. NCBI lineage: Eukaryota > Viridiplantae > Streptophyta > Pinopsida > Pinales > Pinaceae > Pseudotsuga > Pseudotsuga menziesii. Next base: position 203,784 of record LPNX011053253.1, read on the forward strand.
ACCAATAGCAAGTGGACCCATGTCCACATCACAACATGTCACCCACAACCTGGCAAGTGGCCCAAGCACAGTCATGCAGATTGTCATTAGTCAGCTGCCACCACCTATAGTGACCAACCAAGCTGGCACACTTGTAGCACATGGGGGCAATGGCCCTTCCACACACACTACCCCTCCTACCACACAAGGGGTAGTGAACCGTCCACTTACATTTCCCCTATTGTCATACATGGGGGCAATGTCCCCACAACTCATATTATCCCACCCACAACACTTGAGGGCATTGGCCCATTTGCAATGATGCCACCACAAGCACCCCCAGCTGTGTAGATGTATTATGCACCTGCAAACCCCACCCCCATCATAGCCCCATCCCACATCAACTTGGGTTCAAATCTGCCCTTCATGGCTCATCTTAACTTGCCTGATTTGGCTAGATTAATGAAGGACCCCATCCGCCACCAAGATTTTTTGCCACCATGCCAACTAAGCTCCCATCAGACATCCCCAAGTTTGAAGGAAAAGTAGGGGAATGTCCCCAAAACCACATAATGACATTTCATCTATGGTGCTCATCCAATAGCATCGTAGACGAATCCATTGGGCTGAGGCTCTTCCAACACACCCTTATAGGTGCTGCGGCCAAATGGTACATTGAGCTGCTGCAAGCCAAGTATCCGGACTTTAACTCCTTAGCCTTCATGTTCCTACAGTATTTCCAACTCCCCATCAGATATGACAAGGGGGTGGAGATCCTACTATCCTATCGTCAAAGCGCTGCCACTCATATAATTGACCATATCCATGAGTGGTGGCAATGTTGCAGTCTATGAAAAATCTAACTTGACGACAGGATCTTCTTGGATTGGTTCCTTAAGACCTTGCTCCTGCCCATAACAAAGGACGTCACATCTGAACATCCCCAATCTGAAGAAGAGGCCATATTTAAGGCTCAATAGTTGACCTTATCTATGCTCAGTCTGGATACTTGTACACTGTCATTCCAGATGCTCCCCGTCTGAGTACCTCCTACCGTGACGCACCGGGGGAATCCCATGCTGTAGACGGCATCATAAAGTTGGTCTCCCAATAGCCATAGCCTTGATCGACACCACTTGCCATTACACCACAACCAAGCAACACTGCTAGTGTTGCTTATCAAAACCAAGCTACGGACTACGCAAGAATGATGTCTCAGTCTGGAGCAACAACTTCCTATTCACAACCTGCGCCACTGCAGCAGGCTCAGGCCATGGCTTGGCCAACAAAACAGTATGTGGGGAAAATTCCCACATTTGTGGCACCACCACCCCCACAAATCTACTATGCACCGCTGGTGCAAATAGTTCAAGCCCCCCCCCCCGCCCCACCTGTTTCGTTGGGACAAGAGTTCGCAAAACAAAACAATCCCAATAGCCTACCACCAACAATCAACAAGGGCAAGCTAGAAATAATCGGCCCCGCAACCAAGGCAATAATCAACTGCAGGGAGGCGGTCAACAACTGGACCCTCCCAACAATGCCGCGGCAAACCGGCCAGCCCAAAACCCCCACAAAAAAATGCACCAATTTGCAACGGTCCATTGCACACAAACCAACCATGCACACTCTGTGATGTTTATGGACATTACATGTTCGAGTGTCCCCTCATGGCTTGTGCTAAGCAAGCCATTCAAAACGAGGCCCAACAGGCCACCAATGCTGCCAATCAAGCCCAACCCAACCCAGCACCACAAGGACCTCCTCCCATGGTGCTTCAAAACCCACTACTAGTCCAAGGATTGGTGGCAACCACTCCCCCTCCCTAGGCCAATCCCAACACTCCGTAGGCACCGCCCACGGCCGAAACAGGTGTTCACAACCTGCTAGCCATGACCACTGAAGAGGTCAACTTACAGACTAGATGAAATCAATACGGTACCACCGTCGAACCTGCCAACTCATCAGTAGCATCCATGTCTAAGATAGCCAACCTACCTCTCCAGTTACCCCCATTCCCATACCCCCCCATACGTAGAATTGCCAATAATGCCACAGCTAGAGCTGCAGTCAGCTATAGCATTGTGGATGATTTGGCCCAAACGCCAACTGCCATGTCCGCTCTTGAGGTGATTAAAATGTGCCCAATGCAGCGGAAAGCCTTGCTAGCTACCCTGGGGGCAGTAGACCCCTTTGAGTCCAAGTTGATCACCTTTGACATGGAGAATGGGGAATCGCACATTCCATCGACCATCGCCTTCCAAATTCTGGTGTCCATCTGAAATTTGGTTGTGCATCGGTGCATAGTGGATGAGGGGGCATCCACGTGCATCATGTCTACCTTGGTTTGGAAAAATATTGGATCACCAATTCTACAACTGTCCTCCAAAACTCTGCAGGCTTATGATGGACATCCCACTAAAGCCCAAGGAATCCTCCACCATGTCCCCATCACGTTAGCCGAGAAGACAGTGCTGATCGACATAGAAGTCGTCAATGCTCAACTGGACTACAACCTCCTCCTCGGAAGGAGTTACATGTATGCCATGCAAGCAGTCGCATAAACTGTCGTCCATCTCAAGAAGTTCACCCATGAAAGGAAGATTGTGACGGTTGACCAACTCACGTATCATGATCCCTAAGGGTTAATGACACCCACCAATGTTATCCCTACCATCACTACCATTGAGCTACAAGGGACGAACACACACACCAATGGCGTCCCTACAATCAACACTATGGTTGAAAAAACACCATCCTAACCACCATTGAATGTGGGCCCTGGGTTGTTTACCGATCCCACCATGACAACTCCTTTCCCATTAGTGTCACCACCGCCAACACAAAATAAAACTGTGGACTTGTGCATGGTCTCATCCAGCACTACTGCACCCAAACAGCAACCGCAGCCGTAGCCCCAACCACAACCACAACATCGTCCGCAGGAACACCAGCAACAGTAGCTGCAACACCACCTACAGTAGCAGCATTACACACAGTCGCAATCACAACCACATCCCCACATGCAAATAGCAGGGAGTTATGTGGGCTCATCCCCAGTCCATACGATTCCCTTCCTCTTTCCCCCACTTGGTGTCATGAGCAATCCAGTCATGGCCACCTTAAGCCTACCCAACTTTACGTTGGGAATCTCGGTGTGGTATCTTGATCCACCAGCTCAACCAGCAATGCCCCAGGTTGTTTTAAACCCAATGCAACACATCATGGTCACATCTCACCCTCCACATGGTCCACACAAGCCAACTGTTGCACCTGCACATGCACCAACCCAACCCAAAAGGGCCAGGAGAAAGAATGCCAAAGCCACCGTAGAACCATGATAAGTCCCACCTTATGCCGTCTACGAACAACAGGGCCATCCAACTCATAATTTCCCTGAAATCCCAGTGATCCATGTGCATCTAAATGCCATGGATACAAACGAAAACATCCTCATGGTTGAACTCCCAACCGGGCCGATAGCTAGGAACAAGGCATTGAGGACAAACTGTGCTTGCGCCCTTTGTGGCTTGTATGGACATTACTCCCACCATTGCCAAGGCCTGCCCAAATTTTGAATGGCTCTTGCTGACCTCCGTCAACATTCCCTTGAGTCAAAGATCACCTTGATTGAAGAAGTTCACCCACCACCTCCTTCGTCAGACACCGTGTCCATCTACATGATGTCCAGTTCTACAGACCCTCTTGTCTCCACCATCATCGACGGTCCATCAGACCTGTCTCTTCTATTGTTTCCCCAACCATAGTCACAACCTCAGCTACAACCTCAACCTCAGTTAGTAGGGAAACAATGGGTTTCACTCCCACTCAACATGATCCTTTTTCTTTTTCTTTTCCTTTTCCTTTTCCTACAATCTGGTATCATGAGTAAGTTTTCCTTGGAAACCATCAATCTAGAGGATTTCACACTGGGAGATCTTGTGTGGTACCTTGAACCACCTACCCTACCTCTAAGGCCCAGGATGTGTTGACTCATGTCCATCCAATTGAGATGATGTGGCACCTACCTCCAGGTCCATCAAAGACTCCTCTCGTCTCTAGGCCTGCCCCTCTTCCTCCAACAGAGACTGGGGGAAAGGACACAAAAGCCACAACCAATACCACTTTCATGATATCTAGCACCAGTTTCCATTTCACCTCGTCGACTGTGGAAGATCCACCTGATCTATCCTGGCACCACTTACACGATGACAGAGATATATGTAAAACTACCATAGGTTTTACCCCATTTCCTTTAAACCATAGTATGGAATCGGTTCTTCCCATAAAAGACCAGATTCCATCACCCTGCCTTACCAATGACCTTTGTCTTGGCAAGGGGGCATACCTCTTCGTTGACTCTGATGGAAAACTCTTGGAGAACCCTCACAATGGGCTCTACTTCAAGAAATTTTACACTTAAACATCACCAATGAGTCGCTTTATTTTATTTTTCTTGTTTTTCAACGTTTTTCAGCACAAATCAGGGGTAGCACCATCGGGTGCTAATCCAAAGTAACCCGGAATTGGTTCAAGACACCTCTCACACCTCCAGGCTCAAATTTTCATTTCCTGATGAGACCATTGTCTCATGTTTAATAAATCAATTTCGGGACCATTTCCCACCAGTCACCTTGATTTACGAGCCATGACATGACAATGCGAGTGTCTACGAACCTGTACTTGTATCACACTTCTTGACCGCTACTCATGTGAGTTTTCGGGCCACTGCCCATTAAGGAATGCAATTTTACTTTTATTTTTGTATTTATAATTGTCTTTTTCACCGCACCTTACGCAGACAACTGGACCATCGTCCACAAAACCCTTTATTTTTCTTGCATGTATTTGGCATATAAGTGCTCATGGACTTGCACTTACATCGCATGTAGTCAAGTCCATCCACCGCAACACACACACACTCTCTCCTGACCTCTGTCTGAGAGCCACCTCGGTTTGCATGCCTCTGCCTCACTGACTCATGAGCCTCTGCTGTGATCTATCCCATGCATGTATTGGTATGTTTGAGAGCCTTCTACTCCGTCCATACTGCGTGAATGACCTTTGGGCCTCTGTCCACCGTCCTGACATGGGGCACCGATCATGCCATCGCAATCGGTTGACCACACTGGAGTTGCGTTTAAGCTCTTTTTTGACTCCTTAAAACAATGAAAAGATAGCCGAGCACATCTACTTCCTTTTTCGCTCGCTAAAGTATAGGAAAGTGCGTCTACATCGTCGTGTTTATCTCCTTTTGTGGACCATGTAAACCATCAATTGAAAAGGACCTCCTTGGCACACTCAAGCCAAGACCATTCCCCTCTGCATATTTTTATGCTTTCTCGGGCAGAGGGGCTGCACTTTATGAAAAAGCTCACCACCGGTTGTTGTTAAGCGGTTTTCCAGCCATCTCATCAAGAAAATATTGTCGAGCAAACTTGGTTTTGTTCATGCTCATAAAAGTATTTGAATGTCTGTCCAGTCAGTATAGGTTTAACCTTTTTCGGCCTGATTGGACTACCAACAGTAAAGAAGTCTCTCATCCCCTACAGGATGGGCGAGCTTTCCTATGTATACTTTTATCCTTTTTTGGGCACAGGAGACTACCAATGAAAAAGATCCCCCACTAGAGTCTTCTTGGTGCTTTCAGACTCTCTAAAATTGAAAGCACCATCGAGCATTTAATTTCTTAGGCTCACCAAAAATCCACAAGATCGTACCATAACGGTGTCCCTAGACACCACCCCATAGTAAACAGTTTGGAAACATTCCCACATTGGGTCATCTTTGTTTAGAGTACTCTGCAATGTGTCTTCCTTGGATCCCATCAGTATCAAAAGTGTCCACCTCCTCCAAGTATTTCCTATCTGCAGTGACATTCCCGGTATTACAGCTATGATCCCATTCCCTTGAGTCAGTTTCATTTGCTGCCTGGTCTGCCCTGCCGTCATACTCTAAACAAATGAATTTTGAGTCTCCCACACTCCCCATGCCCCTGTTCAGTTCTTTCCCTTCCCCTCCCCTCCCCATTCAGTGAGTCAATCCGCATATTGCTTCACACCTTTCAGTTATCTCCCCTACGCTCCTCGTCAAGGAAACATCATTTCCTTGACTAGGGGTAGGTCTCCCTCTGTCGATGCCAACACACATATTCCAGAGGATAGGCCCAGAGGTCCCTATACCTTGGTTTCATGAACTTCATTAATGAGTTCCTTGGACCACTTGAGAGGAGTCATTAGTTCCTTTCGGGATGGTTGTTTCTCACATGCTCGACTTCAACTCCATCATCGTACCGTTGAGATTTGTACAGGGTTTGTTCTGCACAGTATTTGGTCGAAGACCCCGGATGTCACCTGACTCTAGCACATTGGTGAGTCTACTTGAGGGACCTAAATAGGTTATGTCCCTTGTGATTTTTGGTTTGCGTTGGAGACAGTGTTCAGAAGCCCCAATAGTGCTTCTATATAGATTCATGATTGATACAACATACTTGTACCACATAAACTATGACTCTCAATTAGCAAGTCCACACAGCTATGTACCAGATCTATCAAACCATTAGTCATGAAGATATAATGTTCTTCCATGAGAATTCCATGGGTCCAATGTACCAGATCAGCATTGTATTCAGCTTCACATGGAGGCAACCATTATTGTAACACCAGTTGTACATGATTGGCTCTTGTATTTTAGAGCATAGATCAAATTATTCTTTTGACATTGTCATGAGCATGGGGATGCCCACCTCGTCCATATACATGTCACACATTATTTGTATCTCACGCATTGATGGGAACCATATTAATACAAAAACCAAAATCCACCATGCCCCAGCCCCGGAAGCACCACCTGTATGCAGCAAATCCTATGATGTATGTCGGCCATACGTTGAGATCCTACCCTCACACATCAGGGGGCAATCTGTTAACCCAAAAATCCCCCACTCAGCTCTTAATGGTCTACACCACCCAAGGACACCATCTCACGACCTTCATATCACTCCATTAGACCCCCACACCCTCAAAATAGCCTAAGGATGAAGAAAAGGGCTTAAAAACCCAAAAGAGAGCCCAAAATAGTCTCCTAGGAGCTAAAGCCCCCCAAAAGGGGCTAAAACCCTAAAAGGAGCTAAAGTTAGGGTGGAAGGGGCTAAAAGCCCAAAAAAGGGGCTAAATCCCTGACCAAGGGCTTAAAGCCCTAAAACCCCTTGGAAAAGCTATTAAAGGAGGGTGGGGGGTCACTCTCAAAACACTTCTCCCTTGCATATTGTTATGCTGCCCATGGATTCCTTGAGACACATTTGCCTCTCAAGCCACCCACACTCCCTCTCCTCCATTTCCATTGAGCCAAAGCTCCCCAACCAAGAGAGGTGTTTCCACAAGCTTGGGTATGGTGGCCCATTTCCACCCAAGAGAAGGTATACCCATGTTTATTGTTGTTTCTTAGTTGTTTAGTTTGATTTGATTTCTAACCCTTATTTCATTTGCAGGTTTTGTTGTTAACATTGTTTTGTTGGTTATTGTAGCTTAGGATTTGTTTGCAGGTTTTGGAGGCGGACAGCTAACCTCTTGTGTGCAGAGGGGTTCACTATTGCTCCATTTTCTTCTTTCTGTTCTTATATTAGTTTTAGTTTACTTCCATTTACATTATGTTTTATTTTCTGCATTTACCCACTAGTAGGAACCTACCCTTTTGTCCTATAGACAGAAGGGATTCATTCCTGCCCCTGTAGTAGGGAGAAAGCCTTACTACAGTGCGTACGACCCAACATCATCCCTATAGCCCAACAGTGGTTGCGACAACGTGAAGCATCCTATCCCTTATACTTAATAAAACAATATGTGACTATATTTGGACTTAACAACTTGACCATAATTCATGCATACCATTCCAACCAGTGCTTAACCATTTATTCATAGATAAACCATATTACGACATACATTCGCTAGTAACTATAATAACAGACAGTAAGCAAATATTCATGTAAAAATACACCATTCAACAATATTCATTCATATACACAAGAAATAACATGGAAACCCATCTGGGAAAAACCACCAAGGTGCTCTTCATCTGGCATGAGAATTGGTTATAGCACCTTGCAATCTACAACCTGCAGACTTTTCTTAAGATATGTCTTTGACTCAATCTTCTTACTCTCATGCTCTCTGGTTTATTCTTCAATCTACTCCTACTGATCCGTACATAGCCTAGATCAATTATTCTATCCTACTATCTGTTGATGTAATTGTAACTTCGGAATGTATTCACTTGTATATCTTATGTATTGCACCCCGATGTTTACTCCATGAAGTATCTGTAATGTAATTGAGTCATGTCATGCCACGATGTTCCCATCAGGAGGTTCTATAATGTAAACAAGTAATGTGAAGTCATTATGGGTAACCCTCCTATTGCTCAAGGATTTAAGTCCCCATAGTAGTGGGGCCCTAGGGTTATTAGAGTATCCTAGAGAAGTCGACCCTAGGTGAGTTATTGTAAGTCGGGGAAATAGTCCCCACCATTGTGTTAAGGATAACCCTCCTTGTTGGTCGGAGGGGAAAAGTCCCCACAAGTTGTGGGGCACTAGGGTTATTAGACTCTTCTATAGATGTCAGCTCTAGTAAGTAATTATTAAGTGAGGTCGACATGTTGGAGTGGACATTAAGTGAATGAAAGAATATAAATAGAGAGTGAGACTCTCTATTTATCATACACACACTCACTCATTGGGGTGCATGAGTGAGAGAGAAGTTACCGGGACAAGAGAGAGACTACTGATATCGAGAGATCATTTTTATGTTTTCAAGTTTTACTTTTGGTGCTGATTCTATCTCTAAGGAAGTTGCAGGGTTTTCTCCTTTATGGTTTCCCCGAGGACAATCTTTGTGTTCATTGTCTCCTGTGTTTTATTGTTGTGCATGTTATTCTCTCAGATAAGATCCTAAGATCATAATGCTAGCTTGAATGATAAAAATATAACATGGTATCATAGCTAACCTGAGAAGAAGACATTGTGTAGATACAGAAGCTAGGGATTCTTACTTTTTGGGTCTCTCTCCACAATCCATCAGCAAAAGCATGCTAGGCTGACTCTCTATTGAAGAGCGCATCTTTCTGTCGAACCAGAATTCAATTCCGAGCATTTTCTGTTTTTGGTGCGAGAAATTAGGGCTTCTTACAGAAGAGGAATTTATAAGTGAGTCTAGCATAGGATTTCTCTCCTCATCAAAATCGAATTTTAGAGACCTGGGTCAATATTTTTGGTTGGGTGAAACTCTAGGAAAGTTAGACCCTAGTTTGAACCTGAGCTAGAAAAACCCTAAAATACTAAAACTGCTAAGTTTTGGTACATTCACTATATCTCAATATTGGAGAAGGATCAGGAGCTGAAACTTTCAAAGGCCGAACATAAACTCCTGATTTACATTGTATCCAAATTTCAGCCTCAGATTCGCTATATTCTAGGAGATATGATTCCTCCAAGTTAGGGTTCCAAGCTCTCCTAGGATTCATCCCCAAACAAGACACATGGGGAGAATTACTATATCTCGGGATACATAGGTCCAAATGAAATTTCTGAAGATGTTCTCGAAAGGGAACAGACTGTACTATCTATGATGGAAGTTTTTGACCTAGAATATTAAAGAGTGACATGTGGCAGCCTGTAAAACTTCACTGTTTGGAACAGTCCTGTAACAAGTCCCCTGGGGAAAATGATCATAATTCCAATTGGTGAAACCAATTCTGATGAAACCTATGGTGTTGAAACAATGAAAAGCAATTCTATCTCAGCACAAAGTTTTGGAGATAGAGTAATATTAATTTCAGAGATACCACAGAAACAGTATCAGGCATTTCTGGGGAAGAAACTGGAAAACTAGGGATCCCTGTTCTGGGAGCTTCCCTCCACTGTTTTTAGAAAATTAGTACATTGGAAAGCTCACCTTGAAGAGGTCTATCTTTCTATACAATCAGATTTGAAAGATTCCAAGTTTTGAAAATTAGGGTTTCTCTGACAAACCCTAGATCAGCCAACTCCAGAACCAGGACGGACACCTCAAATCGGTAAGATCTAATCTATTGCTATTTTCATTTGAGGTTCTCATTTAAAAGTGATTTATCACATCAGCTTGATGACAAGCTTGGTGAAGTTAACAACTTCCAAGCATGGAAGTATATGATCTCTCTGAAGAAAATGAATTGGACACCTACATAAGTAGAGAGGTTCCAGTTCCAGAGGGAGATGAGGCTAAAAGCCTTACACAAGAAGAACTTGGTCAAGGTCAAGAAGATCATTGCTGATTCAAAAATGGATCACTTTATTCCATAAGTGTCTTTCCTATAGACACCGAAAGAGATGTTTGACTCCTTGACCAAGTTATTTGAAGGGAAGAACATAAATCATAATATGACTTTGAGAAAATAGTTGAAGAATGTGAAGATCTAGAATGTAGAGACCATACAGTCATAATTTACGAAGGGTCTCTCAAATCAAAGAACAAATTGAAGCGGTAAAAGAAGAAGTGAATAATGCAGAAGTGGTGATAGCCACCTTAAATGGATTCCCAAGATCATAGGATTTATTCATGTGAGGAATGTGTGCCAGAAGGAAGTGATTACTTTCAGCAGACTCTGGGAAGGAGAAGAAGCTCGAATCATAATAAGAGAAGAGAAGATGGGATCAACTAAAGATCAAGATCTCACCATCCAAAGAAGATCCCTCAAGCGATGAGGAATACAAAGGAATCAAATCTTGAAGAACCTATTATCCATTTTAGCACTTGGATAAGAAACGATGCTATTATGAATGAAGAAGATGATAAAGCTAAAGGCTCGAGAAGGAGTCTACCCACGAAACAAATAAAAATAAGTATTCAATTGTCATTTCATGATATTGTTTTGTTATGCATTGTTTATATTCAGTTGATGTATTATGCATGATAGAATGTTTGCATTAATGACAGTATACTACTAGTATGCATGTAATGGGTAAGTAGCTCATGGTGCTATACAACTCTCCATTGCTACCTATCTAGAATGAAACCTCTTTGCTGACATATTGGATTAGTGCACAATCTCAATGTTGTCCTGGTAGAGATGGAAGGCATCTAGAAAGCTTCCATGAGATATGGATGTACGTTGTATTGGATAAAATAGTTGCATGATCATATATTTATGCATAAGAAATTTTCATTATGAATATACCTTATGAAATGTTTTTAACCGCACAACTAATGCGTTTGACTTGTAGGAAAGATCGCGTAAAATCGCTTACAAGCAAAAAAGGATGAGACTTGTTCCAAAGAACAAGTGACGACAGTTCAAGATGAAGAATAATATGACGAATGCAACAACATCATTGATGCAGAACCTTTCATCCATGAAGAAGTAACCAAGAAGAAAGGGAAGACCAGTTCAAGAAGAATGATGTCTAGGATGCAGCATCGATACGTGAAGGGAAGTTCATAGTTCCATCATACAGTAGATGGAAACATCGTGGGATACAAGGAAATATTTGTAACACGATGCTTCTCACGAAAAGAAGGCATAGACTACAAAGAGACATTTGCAGCTACTGGGAGTTGAGACACATGACAGACATAATCATGTGTGTAAATGAAAGAAGGCCTTGTATGAGCTTAGAAGACACCCATGGGATAACACATACATGAGGAGGTTGATGAAGATCTAAACCTTTTCTACAAGGTTGAAAAAGGATGACAAGTTGACAGATGGGTGCGAGAAGAACGCTTTCAAAGATAGAGGATCTTGGTATCTAGTGACCCTAGATGGATACATAGAATATTAGCAGTAGAGGAAGCTACTTGTCACTCTAGTACATAATGTTTCAGTGCATAGAGTATGGAAGACAGAGGGAGTATGATGCTTTAGATGGAGTGACTAGAGAAGATCCTAAGGTTCAACATGGTACGACAGGATGGATAGATTACTGATGACTCTAGGATTTACTGAGAGTAAAGCGGATTCCAACCTTTGCTTCAAGGTTGAAGGTGGAAGACCAATGATACTCCTGTTATGTGTCGATGCACTATTTTCTAGGCATGGAGGAGTGGAAAAATGTGGATGGAATATTCCTCGGACAAGGGAAGTATGTAGTAGAAGTCCTGAAGAGGTTTAGGATGATGGACTGCATGACCACACCTATGGCATCAAACCTAAAGCTATTGAGTTATGCTTCATCAAAAGCTGTTAATGACATGATGTATCATCAAATGATTTGTTTCTTGATGTACCTGATGAATACAAGACCAGATATTTGCTTTGCTGTGAACACATTGAGACATGTTCACCTGATGGTTGCAAAGCATGTAGTGAGGTACCTGAAGGGTACAGTTGATTATGGGCTCAAGTATGAGGTGAATTAGAAGATTAACCTAGAGGGTTATGTTGATTCAGATTGGGAAGGCAGTGACATCGATAGGAAGAGCACTTGAGGGTGTTGCTTCAGTTTGGGATCAGGTGTGATCTCTTGGTTTAGCAGGAAGCAATCCTGTGTGGCACTGAGTACAATAGAAGAAGAGTATGTCACAGCTTGTTCATCTAGTTGTGAGGCAGTATGGCTGAGGAAGCTACTTTTTGATTTATTTGATCTCAAGTTGGATGCTACTTGTATATATTATGACAACCATAGTCGTGTGAAGTTGTCAATGAACTCGGTGTTCCATGACAAGTCGAAGCATACCGACATCAAGTATCACTATATCAGGGATATGGTGCAGAGAGGAGCAGTGAAGCTCCAGCATGTTGCGATGGATGAACAAATAGCTGATGTGCTGACAAAGCCATTGGCCAGAGTGAATTTTGAGTACTTTAGGGAGAAGCTTGGTGTTCTCCATATCGAGGTTCCCTCCAAGGGGAATTTATGAGTCTGTGAGCCATTCTAACATGGTGAGAGGATTAGGTTCCTTCCATGGTCAGATGTAAGGGCTGAGCCATTATATCATGGTGAGAGGATTGGTTCCTTCCATGTCAGATATGAGTGCTGAGCCATTCTGATATGACTGTAGGATTGGTTCCTATATGATTAGATATAAGGTCCATTCCCATTCTTCGAATGGAGGTACCTGGTTAGTTACCAGGAATACCCAGTCTAGGGTTGAGGGCCATTCTGATATGACTGTGGGATGTAGTCTCACATGATCAGATATAAGTGTAGGGCCATTCTAATGTGATTGAGGGATGTGTTCCCACTTGATCTGATATAAGGGTTGTTTCCATTCTCTGAATGGAGGCACTTGGTCAGTTATGAGGAACCCTCAGTCTGGGACTAAGTGCCATTCTGACATGGTGAGAGGATTAAGTTCCTTCCATGGTCAAATGTAAGGGCTGTTCCATTCTGACATGGTGAGAGGATTAAGTTCCTTGGCATGGTCAGATGTAAGGGCTGTGCAATTCTGACATGGTGAGAGGATTAAGTTCCTTCCATGTTTAGATGTAAGGGCTGTGCCATTCTGACATGGTGAGAGGATTAAGTTCCCTCCATGGTCAGATGTAAGGGTTGGACCATTCTGACATGGTGAGAGGATTAAGTTCCTTCCATGGTCATATGTGAGGGTTGGGCCATTCTGACATGATGGTGGATGAGTTCCTCTCATGGTCAGATGTGAGTGCTGGGCGTGCCTTTCTGACAAGTTAAGGTCATATGTAAGTGTTGGGTGGGACATTTTGAATTAGGGTTAGATATAAGCACTGAAGAATACCTACATGGATGCTAGGCCTACAACTAGCATGAAAAAGGGCTGGCTCTGTAGAACTTCCTGTGATAAGAAGAATCATGAGATAGCACCAGTGATGTTGACCTAGTGATGATCTAGATCCAGTGATGATCCAGATCCAGTGATGATGATCCAGTAGTGATGATCCAGATTGAGTGATGATCTAGATCCAGTGATAATGATCCAGCAATGATGATCCAGATCGAGTGTTGATCCAGATCCAGTGATGATGATCCAAATCGAGTGATGATCTAGATCCATATGAAGATGACTTGAAGATAAAGATGACCTAAAGATGAAGATGAATTGAAGATGACGAGAACTTGATGATGATCTAGATGATATAGAGAAGAAGACTTGTGCTGATAAATTGTGTCAAGAGAATACCTTCTTAGTTAAGAGGGAGTGTTGATGTAATTGTAACTTTGGAATGTATTCACTTGTATATCTTATGTATTGTACCCCGATGTTTATTCTGGGAACTATCTGTAATGTAATTGAGTCATGTAATTCCCTGATGTTCCCATCAAGAGGTTCTATAATGTAAACAAGTCATGTCAAGTCATTATGGGTAACCCTTCTATTGATCAAGGGTTTAAGTCCCCACAGTTGTGGGGCCCTAGGGTTATTAGTCTATCCTAGAGAAGTCGACCCTAGGTGAGTTATTATAAGTCGGGGCAATAGTCCCCACCATTGTGTTAAGGATAACCCTCCTTGTTGGTCGGAGGGGCAAAGTCCCCACAAGTTGTGGGGCACTAGGGTTATTAGAATCTCCTAGAGATGTCGGCTCTAGTAAGTAATTGTTAAGTGAGGCTGACATGTTGGAGTGGACATTAAGTGAACAAAAGAATAAAAATAGAGAGTGAGACTCTCTATTTATCACACACACACTCACTCATTGGGGTGCATGAGTGAGAGAGAAGTTGCTGGGACAAGAGAGAGACTACTGCTGTCGGGAGATCATCTTTATGTTTTTGGGTTTTACTTTTGGTGCTTATTCTATCTCTAAGGAAGTTGCAGGGTTTTCTCCTTTATGGTTTCCCCGAGGAAAATATTTGTGTTCATTGTCTCATGTGTTTTATTACTGTGCATGTTATTCTCTTAGATAAGATCCTAAGATCATAATGCTAGCTTGAATGATAAAAATATAACACTGTATGCACACTAAGCTACATATTCCTTCTACTTCTACGGTCTACGCACATAGCTGCAATATCTACGGCTCAACAACCTTCTACTTTTACTCAATCTTACCGAATTCCAATGGAATCTAACTAACTCTCTAACTGTGTCTTATCTATATCGCCGAATGAACCCTTATACAGAGTGGATTCCTCCTATTTATAATATTTACAAGACCTCACAGGGTTAACTGAGTACAACTCAATTATTACAGATTCAACAACTTACAAAATATCTTATGTTACATAAATGTCAGCCCATACCTAACTGTGAAAGTCCTGGAATACATTAACCACAGCTTTAACTAGATGTGGAAACGTCTTTTAGCTCGTCTGTACCAGTCATAACTAGCCGCAAAATTGTCCTTCCTTATTCTGCTGGCTCGTCCTTCTACAGTATTCCTTGACTTCTGCCTTCTAGCTTTAACTTCTCAAGTTTGCCTCTTTTACTGACTCAGATCTTCATTCCTTGTCGTAGCTTTCTTCCTGCTCTTTCTCCATCGCACACATGTTTTTATCTTTTCTACGTCGATTCCTTCTTAACTTGCTTTTCCCTTCTTCCCCGTGCGCATTTTTCCCTTCATTGCTTGCATGCGCACTTCTTCCTTGTGCACTTTCCTTGGCCCTTTTCTTGGGCCAACAGGCCCCCAACACTCACATGTGGCTTGTCCTAATCCACTAAGCAAAAGGATCTTGTTCACAAGAATGTCTTGCCACAAAAGTTTTCTTTGCCCCAAAATTTACGTCTCTGGCGTAGGTTCAGAATGTGTGGGAGGACCAACCTTGTCCTAGAACTCCTTCACCATATATTGCACTTTAGCAACTTGTTCTGTTACTTCCTCTGCATGGGAGGCCATTTTCTCTGCATGGTTGAAACTGATATATATGTTCCGACGCTCCTACCTCTAGTTAGTTTTTGATTTGTTGACCCTTCTGCTACACAGGCTGAATAAGGCCTATGAACCGTGTGGCCTTTGACTGATGTGTCTCCACCTTAGCTTCCCTAGCCCACTGTTGATTTCATAGAGCCTAGACTTCCTACTGTAGTTGCTTGATCTCTACCATTTTTATCACCTTCTTCTGGAAGGGAAGCTTCTTCATCTCTACCTTTGCTGCACTGATTTTCTCATTTACCTGTCGCGCACTTTCCCTTATGTTCTCAACAGTTTCATCTTCTAGGATCACTTCCAAAATCATGGAAACAGTGCCAACTTCCTTTGCGCAGATTTTTTCTCCCTCAGTGATCTTCCCAGCATCCTCAGACACTGCTCTTCTTCTCTCCTCAACCACCTCAGGAGGTGTGCTTGGTACCTTCCTAGCCTAAATCTCCTCAACTTGCTTCTTTAGTTCCACTATGATGCGCGACAGCTGGGAAGCCTTAGCTGCTGAATTTTTATCTTCCTGGTCCACTTCTGGTGGAAACTCGGTGATGGCGTTCTTAATTGTTTGAGCGAGTGAAACCCTACTTTGCTCACGTGCAGTAATTTCCTGCTCTTTGTCCCAAAGGAGGGCCTTACACGCCTTTGCCTTCTTTTGCTGCTTTGTTTTGCTTATAGGAAACAAAATTCTCCTACAGCCATACTTCGATCACGACTTCTTGCTAAATCTCATAGACTTCATTTAAGCTTAATTTGGAGAAGTCTATGTGCATGTTCTCAAATTGATGCATAGTTGTATCAAATTCAGTTGTTCCTGTCTCCATTACCTGTGCCTGGATTTTTACCTTGATCGGAGGCACCAACTCAGGTGTGACTAATGGGACACTTGGATCCATGCCATACGTTTCAGCCTTCATAGTGGCTTTGATGTTGTTAATGGCCTCTACTAGGTAATTAAGGTGTTACGACACTTGATCAATGACACTTGTCTGTTGCATCCCTAAGGTGGCAAGGCTGTCAGTTGCGACAACTTTTTATATCACACGGATATCCTCCTTAGTCAAGGTATCGATGTTAGCCATTTTTGTTTCTTTCCTCTTCTTTTGCAAGGGATGTGTTTGATGCTGGGTTGGGATGTTCTCCTGACTAGGTGTGTGCTTTGAATTACTATGATCAGAGCTATGCCTATCCTCATTATCATCTTCCTTGTTCCCATCTTGTGAAGGATTTCCTTGATCTTTGTCTCCTTCATCTTCTTGGACATTAACTTGGTGCACTGGTGGGTCCTCTTCATTTTGTCCCTTAGGAAGTGGCTCTACTAGTGGGCTGCACCATTCATCTGGTTGCTCCTTAATAATTCTGTCCACATCAGCATCAATGATTATGAACCCTGTGTTGTGTGCTTTTTTTACTGGGTCCTTCTTCATCTCCAAAACCATGTTATGCGCAACGACCTGGAAATTGATGAAGGAAGTGTACTTGTGCACCATCGTAACTCGGACTCAGTGGGATCGGTGGACAACATTGAACAGTGCTTCTATGTGCAAAAATAACTTGATGTTGTTATCCTTCTATCAGGTCTTGTCTTTCTTGTCTTCCCATAAGTTTTGGTACTTTTCCCCATGGCAAGATAGTGGGACGTCCATTTGTTTGTACACGGGGTGAATGAGATCAAGAAGAGCGGCCAAGAGTAGTAGAATTTGTAGTTAGGGTCCTCCTGGGCCTGCATGGTGTTGTCTATCAGCTCATTCAACAAGAAATGTGACCAGTTAAAAATCCTGCCTAGCGCGCACAACTCTACAAGCTCGACTGTTCCTGCAGTACACTGAGTGGGCCTCATCTTGTGCAGCAGCTTACAAGACAGGATCCCTGTGGTGAAGTACACACTTGCATCTTCAATAGGGCCAATTAAGAAGCCCCTTTTTGCGTGCTGAAGGTTATACTTCTACTTCATTTTGGTGGTGTCTTTATGGGTCAAATATGGCGCGGGGACTTCTCCTTCCTTTGGAAGACCCGTTATTGCAGCAATAAGCTCGACGTCGACTAGGTATGGATGATCGAGCCACATGCATCCTCTGTGGAAAAAAAGTAGAAGTTGTTTCATGTATGTGTTGACCTGTACACTGTGGCCAAAATGTGGCATAAAGAGTAGTTTTATCAAACCTGCGCGACCAACACCCTTAGTCCATTGCGTTGGCCTTAGCACCAATGCTCTAGTTAGGTCAGGATGATCTGTGACCATGCAGTCCACTCTTTTCAACCCTTCCACCTTTCAAGTGTCGAAGTCCTCGAACTTCAACTTGATGATCTTCGACATTATGTCCACTAGTAGGGGAATGTTCTCAGGGATTCCTGGTGCTATCAAAATTGTATTGGATTTCTTTGGAAGCTCCACTTTCTTTGAATCATCTCTCCTTGCCCGGAAGTAATGGGGGAATTTTCCATCATCATTCTTAGCATCGGGGCCTCTGCGTGATGGGGATTCTTCTTCCATGAACTCTTTCGCATCTTCCTCCATCGGAGCTTTGCCAGTATTGTTCAGAATGGCCTTAACCTTCTATTTCCTTTACCTCCCAAGATAGGATGACTGTCCAGGTGCACTTTGTCCAGCGTGTGTTGGCTGTCTAATTGGTTGTACAGCTGTAGTTGACGGTTTCTGAATTGGGTTCGGCAAGGGTACGAACTAGGGGTTGTAATACTGATGAGGTTGGCTGGAGGTCGAGGAGCAGCCACAGGTCTAGGTGCGGTCACTAAGGTAGGTTGCTTTTTGGTTCTCGCCATTAGATCAGTGTGTGGTTGCTACTCTGATTGCTGTACTTTCGGCAATTCTATTTCTTCTTCCTCAATTGGGAAACCAGGGATAAAAGTTGCATTGGATAGCTCACTCTCACTGGGATCTCAATTACCATGGATGTCATCTTAGTTTGTGATAGGGGTCAGCTCTACAAATTCTTGAATCTAGTTCTTTTGGATCTCTCTTCTGTGCATAAAAGGATTCTTTATGGCAAATCCTTGTATTTATATGTGCTCCATGGCTCTGTAGTCGTCATGTAATCGAAGGTGGATGTCTAATTGATCACATGGGCTTCTCGGTCGACGCATTTATTTCATTAACTCCGCTAATTGACTTGTGGACTGTACCTATTAGCATAGTTATGGAAGTTATGTCGAGGACGTCTGACTGGTCCAAAAAATGTCACCATTCTCCTCGTATCTTGTCAAATTAATGGAAATTAGTTGTCATAACTGCCTTAATCTCCGTTGGATATATGGAATTTAATGTCGATGAGCTTTTCATTTTTGCTTTGCACTAGTTCCATCATAGATGCGCGATAGAACAATTTTTACGTCTTTCGGCCTTTCTCTCTCAGATTTTTTTTTTTGTCGCATGACGCGGTTCTTACCAGGAATGTTATGACCATCATAGTATGGTTCCACGTGACTGCTGTTCACCATACCCGTGACATATGTGCCATCTAGTTTCTGTAGTTTTACTGCGCCCGCATTAGTGATATGCACAAACACATATGGCCCTGGCCAATGCGTCTTCAACTTGCTTGGATGTTTGAAATATTTGATGTCATATAGCAACACTAGTCCTCCAAGTTTGAATGGCTTGATGTGAATATGGCGGTCGTGCCATGCTTTCTGTCTTTGCTTCTCTAGATTCTAATGATAGCTTGCAACAAAGCGTTCTTCTTCCATCTGAGAAAGGTGTGACATTCTCTGCTCAACAGCATCATCATTAGTCATCTTCATCAGTGCAACAATCCTTAGGCTTGGTACAATGTACTCCATGGGTACAACAACCTCTTGTCCATATACCAATCTGAATGGGGTGTGGTATGTCAGTCGCTTACAAGTGATGCGATATGCCCATAATATAGCTGAGACTTTCTAGTCCCAATCATCTCGGTGTACATTGCATACGTTGGTCAATACATTCTCTAAGATCTTGTTGAAAGATTTGACCATTCCATTCGCTTGAGGATGATAGGGTGTCATCTTCTTATGCTGGATCTAAAATTCTGTAATCATCTCACCAATCACTTTGTTAACAAAATGCGTACCTTGATCACTTAGTAGAATTTTCAGATAGCCAAATCTAGTCACCACATTCTCAAATAGGAACTTCGCTGCAGTCACAGTGGTGCAATATTTAATAGGTGCAGCTTCAGCCCATCTGGTCAAGTATTTTGTCATAGTGATAATATAGCGTGTGCTAGTTCTCTTCCCTGGTGGACTGATTGGTCCAACAAAATCAATCGCCCATTTGTCGAATGCTCGAAGGGTTATCTACGGCATCTTGTCTTGGCGCAACAGTTTTCCTATTCTTTGGAAATTGTCATAGCGCCTACAGAAACTTTTAGTATCCATATGTATGGTTGGCCACCATATTCCTGCCTACAATATCTTACGCATAGTTTATTTTCCCGTGTATTGTCCTCCTGCGACACCAGCATGCATTTCACTCATGACATTAGGTCATTAATAGTAAAAAACACAGTGACAAAGGACTTCATCTGCATCCAGCTTATACAGATGTCTCATGACCAATGTATAATTAGAAGCTTTGACAACCAATTGTTTCTTCTGATTAGTTGACATTCCCTTAGGTGCATATCCTGTGCTCAATAAGTGAATGATGGCATTAAAATCATCATTCTGATCATCCATCATGTGGATCGCAAATAGTTGCGCGTTAGGAAAATTATCTTGCAAGATGGTTGGCTCTTCTCCACTTTCTATTCTTGACAAGTGGTCGGGCCCGACATTTAGTCAACTAGGTTTGACAACTACCTCAAAATCAAATTCTTGAAAGAGGAGAAGCCATATGCAGATATTCCCCCCCAACATTGGCTTGTTGACTAGGTATTTCAGCGCTGAGTGGTCAGTGTACATCTGAAAATTCCCACCCAACAAATAGTTTCTAAAATTTTGAAGCACATAGACCATAGCAAGGCCTTCTCTTTCCGTCATTGTGTAGTTTTTTCTATTGTTGATAGTTTCCTGCTAGGAAAAGTAATAGAGTGGTCAAGCACACCCTCTCCTGGTTGTGTCAAGACTATACTGAGCGTGACAGATGATGTGTCAACATGAACATGGAACTCCTTCTTCCAGTTTAGAAATACAAGTATTAGCACAATGGCCATTGCTTTCTTCAACTTATCCAAGCTTTTGTGGAAAATTGCTGTCCATTGAAACTTTGTGTCTTTTTTTAGCAGTTTCTCCATAGGTGCAAAGATTGCTGCATATCCTCTAATGAACTTCCTTTAGTATTCTGTGTGTACTAACACTGATCTAATTTGTGTGACTGATGTAGGCAGTGGTAAGTCGAGAATAATCGCAATATTCGCTGGGTCGACCAAAATACCGTTGCGACATACGACATGACCCAATAGTACACCAAATAGTGCTCAAAAAATACATTTTTTAGAATTAAGAGTGATATAATATTGGATACATCAGTCCTGGATCATGCGTAGACCCTCAATATGGTCTCTTACTAGACCAAACACAATCCAATCATCAAAGTAGACCTTAAGAAATTTATGAATAAAATATTTAAAAGAAGAGACTACTATTCTAGAAAAAATAGCAGGTGCATTCTTGAGTCCAAAGGGCATTACCGTATACTGGTAGCATCCCCATTCGATGACGAAGGTTTTTATGTGGTGATCCTCCTTCGTGATTCTAACTTGATGATAACCCAAAAATCCATCATTAAATGAATAGATCTCTTGCCCTCTGACACTTTCAAGTACTTCATTTGTAAATGGTTTTGGGAATGGATCGTGCAAGCATGCATCATTCAACTTCCTCAATTCGACACAGATCTTGACTTCACCTGTTGTTTTCTTATCCTGGATCACTATAGGGCTGATCCACTCTGACTCCTCGATAGGTTCAATGATTCCTCCACTGAGCATGTGATCCATTTCGGCTTTTACCCTTTCCTTATACTTGGGGTTCATCATATACGGTCTCTTCTTACTATGTTTAGCATCTGGTCGCAGGGGTATTTTCATTTCCCCTAGGTCTCCCACTATCCCCTTCATCTATGAAAATTTGGTAGGGAATAGGTCCTGGTATTCATGCAGCAAGTCCGTGATCTTCGCGACATTTTCTTCATCCCAATAATCTCCTATATTGGCGAACTTTGGGTTCTCAGGTGACCCAATGTTTACTTTCTTGATTTTCAATGGCTTAAGGAACTAGTCACTTGAAATACCGCTTCCTTCTACATTGCGTGTACCCTATGATTCTGGTATGTTTATGTTAGTCGGATCATCATCTTGATCTCCTACCAGATTGTAGCAAGCCATCCATTATTGAATGGTTGCACTACATTGGTCAGAATTCACCTCTTCAATGGGGATTTTAGCAAATATCATCTCCTTTATTGCTTGAAGTGCAACATCCACTGTATGGTGATTATGAATAGTAAGAATGTGTGCGTGAAATTATTAGAAAGCCCTTCCCAATCCTGGGTTCCTTGTCACAATTCCATAGATGCATACCAGGTTCTAGTTGTCATTTCCAATGTATGTATGAAATGATGGACCCACTCCTATCGCAAGTATTTTACGAATACCATGCAACAATGGTTAATATGTTCAACAGGTTTTTCCAACCCTGAATACTTACGATTTACAAGGGTAACTTCTTCACCAAATCTAACTTCCATCAACCTTCTTGCATTGTGGCCAATCTGTTATAGACTTCTTATGCGCACCCAACCATCTAGTAGGCGTAGCCTTTAGCACCTGATCTAGCACCGATAAAAAATGTGATTCCGTTACAAGTCCTTCAAACTCACTTAAGAAGGTCACAAGGTTAGGTAAACCCTCATAGCTGGGTAGCTCACGCAACTCATTCTCCACCCATTGCACAGACCTTGTAACTCTTGCACACCTCCTCATAGAGACTTCATGTAGTCTAGTTTTCCAATTCTCCAAAGCCTCCCCTGAGTCGGATGTGTAGGAACTAGCACTCTTCCAGCTTAGGTTTCCATCTGTTGTTGGATTGATGTAGTATTCTTTTAATGCAATGACATTGTAGATATGGTCAATATAGTCAACCTATCCATCAATGTAGATAGGCTCAACGTATCTCTGTCCCTCTAATGGATCAATTGGTGACACCACTCTCATTCTATGATCCTCGAATGAGAGGATCCTTTCCTTGAATTTTATAATGGTTTGGTTTTCTATATCCAAATCTATCCCTAGTAATGTGGGATATGGATTTGTGTCATCAACAATGTTAATGACCTCAAAGTCCGCAAATGTATGCAACCCTTCAATGTCGATAGTGACCTAGCTCAACCGACCAATGTGTGGGATATTTTCCTGATTTGCAAGTTGCATCTAGACAGCGGACCAGTCCAAGCATGGCTTACCCATACTTTCCCAAGCTTTTCGTGTCAAAATATTGACATCAGAACCCAGGTCTAAAATGATATAGTGCATATCATAATCTCCTATCTACGCAGTCATTCTTAACTCACGTCCAGTTTTGAATTTCCTTTCGACCTGGTTAACTCTTTTCTCAGGTTGTGGCTCTTCTGGTGGTTCTTCTATCAATTCTTGTAGTTCTGTGATGGTGTCTTTATGTTGTATTAGTGCTAAGAAACTTGATAGAAAAGGTTTTGAGTTTACTAACCTTCCATGGGGCCTTTTTCTGGAAGATGTGCTAGAATCGTTGAGGAATGTCCCTGACCTCTTCTGATGTCAACGGTTCTACTGGATCCACAAACTCTGGTCGCACATCCAAGAATACTTCCTTTTGTTTATGGATGTTGATTGACACCTTCTTCTGTGTCGCAGGTCATACATGTGGCTGCAGTTGTTCTTTCGAAGCTTCCTGATTGGCTTCGATTGCAGCATCTCCTCGTGTTATGATGGCAACAGTTGGATTCCTTGGTTCAGTGAAAATCATCTTGACATTTAAGTTAGGATTGGATTTGGATTATGTGTAGGAGTAGGACTTGCGATGGTCCTAGAATGCCACTTTGCAATCAACTATGGACATTGCTCCATATTGTGATCCTGTCCCTTACAGTATGAACATGTCTTCGCAGGTTCTGGGAAATATCTAGCATAGTGACCTGGTTGTCCATAGTTATATCAGGTATCTTGATCTCTCCCTCTACCAAAACCTCCTCCTCCTTAGCCTCTAAATTTTCCACCACCCATTATGTGTGGTTGTAGTTGTTGCTACGGGTACTGATTCTACTAGTAGTGAGGATGGTAGTGGTTTTTTTGCATGTATGGCTGTTGTGGTGCATACTGAGGATGATACTAGTTTTGGTACTATGCGGGTGGGAACTATGGAGTTTGATATGATTCTTGTGCAAGTTCATCCTGAGCCTGCCCCTCATTCTTCATCAAGTAGGTATTGACGGTCTTTTCCTTCAAGAGCTGGTAGGCTCTACAATCTTTCTCTTCATGTCCTACTGACTTACAGAATTTAAAAAAGAGGTTTTTCAGGGTGCTTACTACCTTTTACAAATATAAAATCTCCTCATCATGATGTCCTCTATACTAGCATATGTGACACCAGGGTAGTCCATGGCCATTTAATGGGTTCGGTGCACTAAATGAGACATAATTCATGAAGGTCGGACAATTATCCTTGCTGTGTCCATCCGTTCTGCATTTCATGCACTGTAAATATTCTTGTGCTTTCTTTCTGTTCTTGATATCCTAAAGTTGTATCATTAGATTATCCAACTATGACTGGATCTGCACCATCCCTGTGACACCATCGCTGATTGACGAGGCCTCTAGCTTCATTTCCAATTCTAAAGCTTCGGTATGTGACTCGATCTTTTGTTGCATCAACGACCCTCAGATGTGTGGTAACAACGCATCAATGAACCACTCTTTGTGTTGAACATCCAACATCTAGAAACTAACTTTGGACATCAAAGTTTTAAATCTTTGGTCAAAGTCCCATACTGTTTCTACCAATTCTTGTTTTATCTCCTTGATCTCAGTGATACATTGCGACTCAGATTTAGGTTTTCTGAACTTAGATATCATCGCAGCCCTTATCTCCTTGAGGGTTTTCTACGATGCTCTTAATGACATGATGCAGTACTTCATAAACTAGTCCAACACATGACCCCTTAGAGTCGTGATCATCTGTGCTTTCTTTAAGTTTGCATTCTGAACTGATCGAACCATCCACACAGCTTCACGGATGAACCAATGTTGTTCTAGATCCTCTAATCCATTTCCATTGAATGTAGGTAATCGAATATCATGCCCGACCATTGATTCAGCGTCAGGATTTTTTGGTAACGGGTTTAATGGATGTGTTGCGCGTTAGTCATAGTACTAGCACTATCAGTATTAGTAACTATTTGAGGAGATGAGGCTCTAGATGTTACCTCTGGTGATACTCCTAGTGTGATGTAGTTGGGTCCTGACCTTGGTGTCTTGTCATATTCTTCAGAGGCTTATGTTCCTTCCAAAATCGGGCTATATTCCTCCTCTTCATTGCAAGATCCTTCTTATACTTGCAACTGAGGTTCGTGTTCGCTTTCCTCGAACAAAATAGGAGTTTGTCGACCTTCCTCTGTATTTCTCCTCTTCCCAGATATGAATCTCCTTGCACTCATCAGGAATCCAAACTCTAGTTCAAGTTCCGTACTTCTAGGGAACATCTCAACTCACCATTCCCCATTTCCTTGATAGGTCATCTATGACATATCCTTCCTCTGTGGTATGTGACTCAACTACTCAACTGTAGGATACCCTTCTCATAAACAACCATCTTAATCCATGTGCTAATAGATAACAAATAACTTCTTCATGGTCCTTGGAAAAATTTTCTTTCTACCTCACAATATGAGGTTATAACCTCTACTACAAACTTAGTAATATATCCTTGCAAAATATCGTCAACCCAAAAATCAATATCTCTAGAGATGGTGTTACTTACACTGGTTACCTCACGAACCAACTGATGATTCCACTTGACTATTTCTCTTCTCTAGAAATTGGTCTACCTTCTTTCCAACCTACAACCACTCGTGCAACACGATGGGAAACTCAGAAAAGAAAACCTCGTGAACATCAGAATATATGTACCGGTCTACCCATTTTTCTGCACTTAATTGAGATCCTATGCTCTCTTCTTGTGCGAATACTAGTGTCTTAGACTTCATCCATCCCTCTATCTCATTCTTTTTCGAATGCCAGAACATCTCCCTCAACTCAAATGATTAGGTCCCGACAACAAAACCATTTTTTGTCCTCTTTCTCCTATTTGTCTCGACCTGTGGTTCAACAACAACACAATACCAACAAGACATCAACCCGACAGAGAAAGATCAGTCGAAAACACCTGCGAGGCACGTCCAGTATCACCTAATATATCTAATGGGTAACTGCCAGAACCATGTTTCTGTAGTTAGTGAGAGATTATAGTCCCTTGGTGCAGGGCCAAGGCACTTAAGAAAGAGGACATCATGGAGTCTTACTGTAGTGCATCAACAACACTGAGAGGAGTCACAATGTGCACGTGACCCAAACTCATCCCTATAAACCAATAGCGGTTCCGATAGTGCGACGCAACCAATCCCTTATACTTAATCAAATAGTACGCGACTATATTTGAACTTAACAACTTAACCATAATTCATACATACCATTCCAATGAGCGCTTAACCATTTATTTATAGATAAACAAGATTAGGACATGCACTCAATAGTAACTATAATAACAGACAGTAAGAAAATATTCATGTAAACATCCATCATTCAACAATATTCATTCATATACACAAGAAATAATGTGGAAACCCATCTGGGAAAAACCACCAAGGTGCTTTTCATCTGGCATGAGAATTGGATATAGCACCTTGCAGTCCGAAACCTACAGACTGTTCTTAAGATATGTCTTTGACTCAATCTTCTTGCTCTCATGCTCTTTGGTTTATTCTTCTATCTACTCCTACTGATCCACACACAACCTGGATCGACTCTTCTATCATACTGTCTGTGCACTAAGCTGCAGATTCCTTCTACTTCTAGCAGTATGTGCACATAGCTGTAAGATCTATGGCTCAACATCCTTCTACTTCTACTCAATCTTACCGAATTCCAATGGAATCTAAATAACTCTCTAACTATGTCTTATCTAGATCACCGAATGAACCCTTATACAGAGCGGGTTCCTCCTATTTATAATATTTAGAAGAACTCATAGGGTTGACTGAGTACATCTCAGTTATTACAGACTCAACAACTTACAAAATATCTTCTGTTACATAAATGTCGGCCCATACCTAGCCATGAAAGTCCTGGAAAACATTAACCACAACTTTGAATAGCCACGGAAATGTCTTTCAGCTCGTCTGTACCAATCATAACTAGCCACAAAATTGTCCTTCCTTCTTCTGCTGGCTTGTCCTTCTATAGTCTTCCTTGAATTCCTCCTTCTAGCTTTAACTTCTCCATCTGCTTCTTCCACCGACTCAGATCTGCCTTCCTTGTCGTAGCTATCATGTCGCATCTTTCCTCCCATTCTTTCTTCATCACACGCATGTTTTTTTATATTTTTTGCACCGATTCCTTCTTAACCTGCTTTTCCATTCTACTTCATGTGCCTTTTCCCTTCATTCCTTGTGTTCACACTTATTCCTTGTGCGATTTCCTTGGCCCTTTTCCTGGTCCAACATGATCCTCCGAGGAAGAAGGGAATACTTGTAGGATACAATGATACCTCAAAGGCCTAACGAATATACTTCCCATGATTCAAAAAGATCGACATGATTCAAGAAGGTTTCTCAGACGTAATCAGTCTTGTAGGTTGTCCTCGGATGTAATTAGTTTTGGCGAAGGTCATAGGTTATTCTTGGACATAATCAGTCTTGGTATAGGTTATCCAACATGTAAAATATCTAGATGTAGGATGCCGATTGTTTGGATGTAATGATTCATGTGGGTTCTCCTGCAGCAAAAATTATCTTAGCGTCATACGCAGGTTTCTTGGACGTAATAAGTCATGGAAGGTTGTCTGAATGGAAAATATCCTAGACACAAGTTGTTTGGATGTAATAAGTGCTTGAGTTTGACCTGGAATAAAAAATATCCTAACATGGTATGCATGTTGCTCAGTCGTAATCAGTCCTTGTATGTGTGTGTTTCCATGTTGGATATGATGAGTTCATAAGGAACTTGGTGTGCACCTGGGCAGTTCTCACATAGTGGTAGATGCAGGTTGTTTCCGTGACATGAAATATCCTGGCATGCTCATATGTTGGTAGAATGTAGCTTGACCGTGGAGAGAGGTAATGCACATGGTTTTCTCCTAGGTGATTCTCATGTAGTGGAATATGCAAGTTGTCTTAGTCACTTGAAATATCCTGGCATGCTCCTATGTTGGTAGAACGTAGGTGTTCTACATCTGGGTTGTTCTCTATGTGCTCTGTGTGTTTTGTTTTGTTTTTTGTGGGATAAAGAGATGATCTAGATATGACGAGATGATGGTAGGAGACATGGGTTATTGCAATGGAAATGTAAAGAATGGTCCTGGTTTGTACCTACATGATGGATTTCTCATGGATATTATGAAAACATAGATGATGACTAGGCCTACACCCAACATGAAAAAGGGTTGGCTCAGCAGAAAATTATGATGATAGATAATACTATTCAATGATCGATAAGATGATGACTATGGAAGAAGCTATGATGATGAATCTGTGATGATGACTTGACCCAATATGTTGATGAATGTGGCGAGAGAGAAAATACCTCCCTAGTTAAGAGGGAGTGTTGTTATATTTGTAACTTTGGAAGACATTATGATGTATATTATCATTGTATGATCTTGTGCCCCCATTGGAAATGTGTTTGAATCCTTTCAAGATTTCATTACTCTGTATGAACCAAGAGGTATAAACTCCATTGTAATTTAAGGAAATAGTCCCCAGCATAATATATTGTAATGTGATTTCAGAGTCTCTCTAGGAGAATTCAGTCCTGTTAGTGTTAGAAGTCGGCCCATTAAATTTGGGAGGTTAGTCACTTGAAGGGTGTAAATAGGGAGGCACCCTCCCTCATTTATACACACACTCATACTCACTCAAGTTCACATGAGGAGAGAGAGAGAGAGAGAGAGAGAGAGAGAGAGAGAGAGAGAAGGAGGAGAGATATATAGTTGTATAAGACTTCTTCTTATTGGGTTTTTCCATATTGTGATATTGTCTTAGTGTCATAAATATTCTGAGGAAGTTTGCAGGGTTTTCTCCTTTATGGTTTCCCCGGTGAAAATATTTGTGTCTTATGTATCTTCTCTATCTTGTGTATCTTGTTGTACTTGTTATTCTTTCAGATACTAATCAAGTTAATTAGATCAGAAAAACTAACACATGGGTAAAGAAAACAAAGGAAGGTTGGAATATTCATAGTCTAACAATGCCCAAATTCAAGAAGAGAACAAACAATTGAAAAAGAAGATCCAAATGTATGATTGAAGGATGATAGAGATGGAAAACAAATAATTGATATCTACTCAATTGATGTCATTGCTAAAGAACATGTTTGATGAATGTAAATATTCTCTCACTACTATCATGACATAGTGGGACAAGTGTAGAATTCATTTGTTGAAATTGGGAGAGAGGCCTTCATATGGATAGTTGGAATAGGATAGGCTCATTTACATGGAAATAGCGATGAAGAAATAGATGACAGAAAAGGAAGAAGTGTTGGAAAAGATACAAGAATTTTTCAAATGACACCATGAAGCAAGGAAACATTCCATTTCCATTGACAAATCTACATCCATTATTGATACAATTGAAGTAAGATCACCTTTGTTAGACATTCCTCAAGAACATGTTGGTGACTTTGAAAAGCATAAAAGAAGCATTGGTTCAAAATTATTAATACAAATGGGATATGATGGGCAAGGTATAGGAAAGTGAAGGAAAGGTATTCTCATACCTATTATTTGAACCAAGGGACAATCTTGAATACCTGGGTTATGATGGTAGAGATGAAAATACCATGAACCTAAAACTAGTTTTGTGAAGGAAAACGACATGGTAGAATTAATATTTTTATCAAAGGAATGACATAGTAGTGAAAGAAGATGAGAATTCATTGCCAGTCCATCTTTCTTATGACAAATTGTTCAAGGATACTAAGGTGAATCCATGATAATGGGTAACACTTTTTTTCCAAATATAATGATGAAAATTAGATATTTTTCTAATTTATTAAATTGAACCCCTTGAAATTATTCTATGGCCTGTGAATTTTGACATGCAATAAAAAACAATTGTAGGGAATTATGTTGTCTTTCCAATGTTTAAAAAAATATATAGTGTCATTTAATATGTCAAAATTGCATTTAATGAAATGTTTGTCCTTGCAAATTTGAGGAAAAATTAACTAGTGCCTCGTCAGCACATAATAATTTAATTCTAAATGTACAATTATGTGTGTGTGTGTGTCCATTTGAACATGATCTACATAGAATGCACTAGGCCGTAGATATTTTTTAAAATTTATTTTGGAATATTTTATTTTTCATTTTTTTTTTCAAAACTGACCACTAAATATTTGAAGGAAATTTTGGACACATTTGTGTGCACATAAACGTTTTTTTTTTCACTATTTACATAAGTTGAAAAAATACCCTTTTGAAGGAAACACGTAAATGTGAGGAGTATATATTTTTTTAAATTTTTTGGTTGTGTACTTTTTATGTTGTTGATTTTTCTTTGAGATGCTTTGAAGTTGTGGACATGGTTTTTAAGTGTAAGTTTAAAAAGAAATTTCATATA
>LPNX011053253.1:235662-268161 GCA_001517045.1 Pseudotsuga menziesii
GGGTTTATGATTTTCAAATGAAGCAAGTAAAATTAAATGTGCAGAAAAATGGGCTAGGAGCTTGCTTATAAATCCATCGATTGAGGTCTTAAAACACCTTGATCAAGGTTTTTCCATTTTTTAAATACCTCAATCGAGGGTTTAACTCGGTGTTAGGATTAATTATAATCCTCCCTTGCCCACCATAGTCTAAAATTCACAAAAATTTATTGGTATGAGGTTGGGAAGTAAAGAGGAGTTGCCTCTACACTTGATTTGGTTCATAGTAATGTCTCCAAACCAATGCCTACAACATCTATGAATGGATCCAAATACTTTATAGCCTTCATGGATGACTACTCAAGGTATTGTTGGATCTACTTCCTTAAGCAGAAGTTTGAGGTGTTTGAAACCTTTGAAATTTTCAAATCCTTAGATGAGAACACTCTTGGGAATAATATCAAAGAAATAAAATCAAATAATGAGGGAGAGTACATCAAAAGAGAGTTCCAACAACCGTTTTCTTTAGCATGTATTAAAATGCAATATGCAGTCCTATACACACCACAACAAAATGGTGTAGCTGATAAGAAGAACAAATCTTTGAAAGAGATGGCTACATGCCTTCTTCAAGTAAGAAATATTCCATCATATCTATGGTATGAAGCACTAAACTGTGCTTCGTACCTCCAAAATAGATTTCCCCACAATTTAGTGGTTGGGGTCACTCCATTCGAAGCATTGGTGGGACATAAGCCTAGTGACTCACATCTGAGGGTTTTTGGCTCCAAAGCATGGGCCATATTTCCAACTGACAATAGGAAATCCTTCCAACCTCAAAGTAGTGAATGCATACTGTTGGGACATGCAGGCGATGAAAAATTTCACAAAATGATGGATATTTCAACCAAAGGATGCTTGATAGAGCAGAGTGTCCAATTAAATGAAGATTTGTTGCATGATATACAACCAGCTGAAGTGGAAGGTATAATTACTCAATCAATTCCATTTTCATATGATGATGTCTCTAGTAATATTTCATATTCAGAGTCCAAATATTGGGATCAATATGATCAATATCTTGATATTGAGAATGAAGCTCAAGCAGATCTAGATCCATATCCAACACCTACTCCCAATGCAAGGCCTAAATGGGCCTAGAAACTCATTAAAGCTCTTGAGAATAGTGCTAAGGATGCATCTAACAGAAGAAGAACAAGATATCAATTTTAGGATCAAAATATTGTACTCTACCATATAGATCAACTTCTCCTAGAAAAGTGCTTCATGATGTTGGGTTTTCATCCTCAGTCATACAAAGAGGATTTCCATGATTGTTGTGAATTTGGACCAAGATGGGGGTGATGACGTTCTTTTGGGGAATCCCTTGCATTCAAATTTTTCTCCAAATACTTTGATCTCATTTTGGCATTTTATTGTGATAAGTGGTATAATATTTAATGGTACACGAGGCCAATTTCACCTACTATAGGTAAAATAGTCTTGACCATCTTTGTTCGGTATTTCATTTATTACTCAAACTGGGTGTTTGAAGTCTATGTTAAACAATAATCCACATGGTAATTTTGATATAGGGAAATGTATTTTAAGATTTTATGTTGAGGTAGTGAATAGGGACAACTCGAACAAGAAACTGTCAGGAAATTTGTGCTCATGTCCTTCTCTAGTTTCTTTTGGCTTGGAAATCATGAATGGGGATTATCTTGTAAATTTTGAGTGAAATCTATTTGGAAATCCTAAGAGGAGTAATTTGGAGAACTTGTAATTAGGGATTTGGAAACTTTGAGTGGATTTTATGAAAGTGAGGGGTATCCATGGATAATCAATCCTCAATGGTTAAAGATACATTTAGAAAATTAAAAGGTTTCGAAGGAGGAAAGAATATGCAATAAGTGAAAATGAACACCAACATTATAAGAAACCACACGATCTTATGCGATAGAGTAGGTGCCAAAAAATATCACCATATGCCATAATTATGGAAATTTTGTCCAAACAAAAAAGGAGAATGAACCAATATCAAAGCCAAAGCCATAGTTATATTCCACAACAAGGATTCAATGACCTCAATAGAAAACATGAACACTTTAGTCCACTCTTTCCCATTGAATTCAAGGAAGAGTAGCCCTCAAATCAAACTTAAAATGATGGTATGAGTAGCTCACTCTAATGTAGTTTTAGTTATGTTTTGTAAGTTTTTTTTTAAATTTCTTGGTGCTTTTTGGAGAATCTATTCAACTAAATACATTATACCTAAATATATAAGAATAAAAATTACAAACTATAAACATCAAAGGCTATCATTTGAGTAAAAGTAGAAGCTCATAAAATATCATGCTCTCTTTTTGTACTTTAATGTTCTAATATAAATTTTAAACTGTTCTTGTTAAAAACACATCATATAAACCCTTTTTCATATCATTTAAAAAATATATATGAAATAATTTTTATTATATAAAATAGAAAAAAAATAATTCAATAAGAAAATAATATAAAATATATGTTACTTTTTTATATCATTAAAAAAATAAAAATAAGAGAAAAATATGCCTACAAAAATATAAGTAATTTTTTTTATATATCATTAAAAAGATTAAAAATAAGGGATACAAAATAGAAGTAATTTTTTTTATATATCATTAAAAAAATTAAAAATTATTTTATATATCATTAAAAAGATTAAAAAGATTAAAAATAAGAGTTACAAAAATATAAGTAATTTTTTTTATATCATTAAAAAAATAAAAAATAAAAATAAAATATAATTAAATTACAGAAAAATAATATTCCATGTAAAATAAAGAATCAATAAGAACAAATATTGTGAAAATTAAATAAATAATCAGAATAAAATAAAATCATTCATTTTCCATATCACTCAGAAAGCATTAAAATATACATACTTAAAAGAAAATGATAGAAAGAACAATCATATAAAGACCTATAACTCATAAAGAAAAAGACTAGTAATAAAAATATATGTTCATTAAGTTATTGTTTTCGCATATTTTGAATAAAAGGTAAAACGAAAAAAAGAAAAAAGAAACATGAATAAAGAATATAAATACTTAAAAGAAAATATAGAAAGAACAATCATATAAAAACTTATAACTCATAAGGAAATACACTAGTAATAAGAATATGAGTTCATTAAGTTATTGTTATAGTACATTTTGAATAAAAAGTAAAAAATAAAAAAGTACAAGGATTATATAATATAAATACTTTCAAAAAATGAAAATGATAGAAAGAACAATCATATAAAGACCTATAACTCATAAGGAAAAAGACTAGTAATAAGAATATGTGTCCATTAAGTTATTGTTTTCATGCATTTTGAATAAAAATTAAAAGGAAAATTTAGACAAAAATAAAGGAGAGAGGGGAAATTATAAATTTTTCAAGATAGTAAATATAAAAATTAAAAAAAAAGAAAAGTTCAAGTAAAAGAATAAAAAAATAATGAAACATAAATAAAAATAGGAATACGAAGAATAATTTACAACATTGTAGTAAATATAAAGAATTTAAAACTTTTTCTTTTTCATATTCAAAAGAAATGATAATAATATAAATGAATAAGAAGAAGAATTGAAGAAGCAATAATATAAGATTCATAGCCACAATGAAATATACTAGTAACAAGGGAAGGTGTCCTTTGCTTTTTAGGATTGAGTTTTTTGAAACTATTAGAGAGACATCAAAGTTTAGGGAACACGAACTCTCTTTCCATAGTTCACCTGATATACAACTAGAACTATCTCATTGTATAGATAAATGTGTACATGAACATAATTGAAAATTATAACCTATCACCAATTGGTTTCCTCTAGACATGAGTACATTAAGAATGTAGCAAATGGATAAGAATCATGAAAGAAACATGACATGCCAACTCACACCACTCATCAACCAAATAGGTTTTGTTGTAGTGATAATAATATGTTGAGCCCCAAATGTGTGACCTTGCGACCCTCACAATTAAATTTAATGAAGTTTAAAAACAAATTGGACCACACATATTAACCAAAAACATTGAACTCTATGTTGAAAATAGATGGATTTAATCAACACTATAGATGACATTGATTATGAATATTGTGTGCAGTGATCAAGTGGAAAAACATTTTTTTGTAGCAAAGTGACCTTGACGTAGATACAATGAAGCCTTTAATGCCTCCTAGCATGATAACTCAAAACTTTAACCAGTAGTTGTGAAACCTTGATGGTTAAGCCAAGGATTCGTTTTGGGCTTTAGCAATAATTTAGAGTATGTGAACTACATGCACCCAAATGTTTTTTATTCCTATATTCAAGTAGTATCATGGTGTTTTTTCACTAGAATTCAACATCTAGATTGTTTATGCCATCAATGGTTGTATTTTATGGAGTTTCAAGGTCAATTTTCAATAAATGTGTACGGATAGAAGTCATATTTCTGAAGTTTCATTGCATGTTTTCATATGGTTGAATTGATAACAAAATTCATCTCCATGCTCCATCCATCATCTTCTAATATCCACATTATGGATTTATAATTTTCGCATTTTCCACGTTGTAGGTTTAAGTGTAGCAACAAACTCCATGTGCAACAAGGAGGAGATGTGGAGATCATTTGAACAAAGCTAAAAAAAAATTAGAAATTAAATTGGAAAATCAACCTAACCATATCAACCACATGCATCAACCATTACATGTTCCATATTCCTCACTAGTGTCAAGCACTTAGTTACTACCTCCAAAAAACATACTTAGCTATGTGCCTTCAGAAAACTAACTTGTAGTATTTCAGGTAGGCCCTTTAATTCCATTATCACCCATAAGGATCATATAAACTGGTATATGTTCCTACCAATTGGTGAAAACTTAAAGATGGGAAATAATATTTTGAGTGAGGGGTGTGTATGGGTTGTAATTTTCAATTTCTCGGCCGAGAAAATAATCATCACATTTTCTCGGATGAGAAATTTTAAATTTCTTGGACAAGTTAAAAAATATTTCATCTAAGAAACTAGCCGAGTTTATCTTGGGTTAAAAATTTTCTCAACCGAGAGTATTATTTTCTTGGATGAGATTTTGACCAACTTTTATTAGTTCAACTCTAGAGAAAAACTTAGATTCTTGGCCAAACTCTCAGTCGAGAGGATTTTGTTATATAAAGTGGATAAAATTGAACAAATCCCCATGAATATTCAACATGGCCCTTTTTTTCCTACAAAAAAAAATGATACAAACCTTGGCGTAGGCATGAAACCCCCCTTGGTAGGAAGCACCAAGGTTCAAATCTTATTTGGTTCATAAAGCCAAAATACAAGGTAAGATTCCTTCCATTTTCACAATGCAAATAGAACATTACAAAACTATATATCTTATACATGTAGCCTACATTTTGATCTATCTAGTTATATTATTTCTTAGACTTTGTAAATTGTGTTAGAAAAATTTGGTTTGTATTCAACATATATACATGGAATCAAACAAATTCAGAAATTGATAAGACCAAGGAATAGATTTAGTTTCTAATTGGACTTTTATCCCTCTCAAAATTCAAAATATATCTTATTGGAATATATTATATTCCTTGGAAGGTAGTAATGTCTTTGAATTATGTCAGAAGTTGTCCACAATCTTATGTAAAAGAGTAATACATTATATCCCATATTTATTACATGGTAAAGTATACTCTTGATATCCAATTTTATATACATAGGTGTTATTTTCGAGAATTATATTATTCCACATGCAATATGTTAGAGTAATTACACCACATTCCTAGGTATATAATAGGGTAAAGGGAGTCTCTTTAAATATATATGATCATATCATCTCATGATACATCTTGAATGTCGTGGAGACATATCTTGTATATCACATTGGGATTAGTGTTCTCTTTGTAAGATTGAAGGATATTCCTAGAGATAATAGAAGACAACCTTCCCGTGGACGTAACCAATTTGGGTGAAACACATATATCTAGTGTACTCTTCCTCTTTTCTTTTTCTGGTTCTTATGTTTGATATGTTGTTAGTTTCTTATATAGATATCTAATGTAGTTGGTCTAGTATTCTAACATGGTATTAGAGTAGAGGTTACTATGATCCAATATCTTCTTTGAATTTAACCAACAATTATTATCTTCATATTTGTTATCTGAGAACTCTTTCAGTTTTGTGTAGTTTCTTTCTCATGTGGTAGTCATTAGGATTCTCTTTAGATATGGTAATTATTCTATTTTTTGTAGATTTGTTTTCTAATCTCATAGCCATTAAGCTTCTCTTCAGATTTGGGCATGATTCTACTTGTTTCATTTTTTTTCAAACCCTAACCCTTTGGTGTGTAGGTTTTTGCATAAATTTTTCAAGGGTTGTTTTAGTATTTTTCTGTAGATCTATATGAAAATTTGATTCTCCACAAGGATATCTATATTTTTATTTTTTATATATGGTTTTTTTTTGGATATAGCATTTTGTTTTTACAAGAAAAATTGAGGCTGCAACTTTCAGATATAGATCTGAAACTTTTGGTGCAGAATTTGAAGAATCTAGTTACAGATATGAGTTCTTCACTAAACAAATACACGATTTGAAAAAAATCATCTGGTTTTGTTTCCCAAAAGCGAAGATATTGATGATTTAAAATCAATTATTTTTCAGAAATTTTCCGTATAGAGGGACATATTGCAGAGCTGATATTTTTTGATAGAATATCCATATTTGTATAGAGGATTGACTTGTTGGATGCAAAATGACCATGCCATTTCTAGAAACAAGTTAAAATAGAAATTCTGAGTCATATTGATTGCGTTATGGTCAAATTTTCAATTTTTTTGGCTCAAAACCCTTGATATACATTAAAAATAAAATAAAAATTGGGAAGATCTTTTCAATTTACTCATTATTTTTCCTAGATTGTATATCTTTTGTATTACGGTTTGTATTTCTTGTCAAAATTTCTATCATTATGACTTCATAAGTAGGTTCTGTTCCTGAACTTGTTGGTCCTAATTATCTTGCATGAAAAATAAAAATGAATGATGTTCACAGGAGTAAGAATCTATGGAGGTTGGTTAATGGTGAACATAAAAATCCTAAAGATGATCACGCTATGATTAAATGGAAAGAAAAGCGTGACCAAGAAAGAGGGATCAATGGTCAAGTGGTTTTAGATAGTCTTCAGGTAACTATTGAGGAAGAAGAAAACCCAGTTGAGGCATGGAACATTCTTCTTCTTTATTTCATAAATTTGATGATGTTTCTGCTTATTACCTTAAAAATAATATTCATGAGATAGATCCCAGTAATTTAGAAAGAATAGAATTATATCTTTCTAAATTGAAAACTTTAAATGAAAAATTAAATAATTGTGGTAAAGATTACAAGAAGACATACACTTCTCTTATGATTCTTGTAGAACAAAAATTGTCATCTTCTTTTGACATGTTCATCCAAACTAGCAATAGGGCTCTTGAATTGTGTTAAAGTACCACAAAACCTTCTTTTGATGATTTCTATAAAGGTTTTATAAATGGGAATAAAGGTTGATTATTTCAGGACAAGTCTCACTTAATAAAGATCTTATGGCACATCATAAGAATCCTAAGAAAAGTTTTAATAATGCTAAAGGTTCTAGTTTACACACATATAATCCTACTAATAAATTTGGTCATGCTTCTAATGCACACCATGAAAATAGTAAGAGGAAGAACGTGTATGATCCTTGTAAGCATCGTGGTAAAACTAACCACCCTGAAAATAATTGCTTTAAAGAGAAACATTTAAATGCTAAGGCTATAAAAAAAGGTTCTCATGAATCACAAGTAGCGTTTTGTGCATCTATTATTCCATCTAGTAGTTCTTCTTCTAATGTGGAATGGATTATGGTGCTTCTAAACATTTGACTGATAATGCTTCTTTATTTACATCTTATGCCAATAATAAGCACTCATCTCATAAAGTTTCTATTGGTGATGGAAAAAAAAAATTGTAATTGGTTTTGGTAATGTTAATGTTGCTAATGGTCAATTGGAAGACCCTTTTCATGTTCAAAACATGCCCATCAACTTCTTTTCTATTTATCGTGCATGTCAAAAAGGTTATAAATTTGAAGATTAGCTTGATAAATATGTTCTTAAATATATCAACCGAAATTATAAAGTAGTTTCTTATGGTCATGTTGATCATATAACTAGTTTATATAAGTTTGTTGGTTTTAACTCAATTAAGATGCAACCGTTAAGTTTGTTTTATACAAGTTTGTTTGTTTGTTGCTCATGCTGATGAACTAAGTCAATTTTGGCATGAAATATTAGGTCACTTGAATTATGGTAAAATGCAATTGTTAACTAAAATGGTACATGGATTTCGAAATAATTCTTCTACTACTGCTGTTTGTGAAGGATGTGCTTTTGGTAGGGCAATTTTTAGGGGCGAAATTTCGCCAATTGGTTTTTCCTTGGGAGTTTTTCAAAAAATAAATTAGTTATTTGGTCCTTTTTAGTGTCTAATATCGCCCATATTTACATAAAATATTTTTTTATCATAATATTCTCCAAAATTTACACGTTTCAGTGTTAATTTTATGTTTCATATTTAATATTCGCCTACCTATCTATAAACATGTTTTTGTCAATCCAAAACAATCGCCTAGAATACTATACTTAAGTATAATATTAGAATACTTAAAAAATACCTTGGTTCTTTGTAAACATCATAAACAAATGTTTGATAAAGGTAAAGCTTGGCCTGCTAAATAAACTTTGCAATTAGTTCATAGTGACATTTGTGGTCCTCTTGAAGTTCCCTATATATTTCATGAAGTTTACTTTCTTACTTTTATTGATGACTTTAGCAGAAAATCTTGTGTTTATTTTTTGAAAAATAAAAGTCAAACATTTGGGACATTTCAAGAATTTAAATCCATGGTTCAGAACGCATCTAGTGAAAGTATTAGACCTTTGAGACATGATAATGGTTTTTACATCAAACACTTGAATTCCAACTAGATATTTGTTCCAGATCACATAGAACTGATATTTCAATGATTAAATACACTCCAAAAATATATTTGTTGCCATTAAAAATAGAAGAAACCACACATTCCAACTTGTACAACCGAAATGTAGAATTTCTAAAGGTTCAACAACAACATTTGAACATTAGATGCAACAATAAATGAGTACACAAGCCTATAGATTGTTTTATATAAGTCTAGGTGCTTACAATTGGAATTTCCCTCCTTAAATAACGTGATAATGATGAATATACTTCCTGGAAATGAGCAGCACTTGAGGAATGATCCCAAAATTGTTGTAGTGTCCTTTATTATTTTCTAGAGATAAAGAAAGTGATACCAAAATGCAACCAATACCTATGAATTGAAACAACAACAAGATGATGGTCTCTGTGAGGATATATGATCTTCCTAGCAAGAGAAAGGACAATCCCATATAGTGTAAAACCCACCCAAAGTGAAATGGAATCCCAATAAAGATTATGGAATTCTTCAGTAGGGATAATCAACAGAAAATGGGTGCCCACAAGCTATACTTTTGATCTCTGGAACTATAATTGGTGATATGATCCTCTTGGTATCTATGCTTCTCCTTGAATGTGCCCTCTTTGAACATATGGCAACTCTTGCAAATCTTCTCAATATTGTACCCAACCAAAGCCAACTACTTTACTAAATTGAATCTCCCTTCCTTATTGAAGCACCATGAGAAATTTGATGTTGATTTCTCCACTTAGTTTGGCTAGAGCAGATGTGTATCAATGTTGAAACCAAAGCCACTAGGGTTTTAGGAAAACCATCAAGTCATGAGGTCTCAATCATTTTTTTTTCAAAATACCAAATTATATTAATGAGACTCTCCTTACACCCTTTTATAATTTCTCATTTATCCCATTTTGGCCCTTTTGGATATTAATTCGCTTATCTCTAAAAAGAAAAGTGTATAAAGTAATGTTATAATTTAATTTTTATTTAAATTTTCTAACGCCACTTAAGATTTATAATTATTTTCCTAAATGACACTAAAGAATTATTTAATCCCCCATTTTCTCCTAGGTGATGGTCTATGGGAATTACCAGATCCCTAATATTACTTTGATGCTCCACATATCCATTTTTCCACTTTTGCAGGTCTAGATTTAATATACTCCCCGGTACTAAAAGAGCATCATTCATGCCACAAAAATAGGATGTAAAACAATTGTCCATTGATGAATGAGAAAATTCAAGTGAAGAATATACTGATAAATAATACATGTATGCATTTAGCACTCAAGGTCTTCAACAAAGAGTTCATAATATTTTTCCAATAAATGTTCAATGCTAGGAAAAGCAAGGTTGAAATATTTGAAAACCAATATGATAAGATGCCACTCTTATCTTCTTCCTTGGTTACTGTTTGGACAACATGCATCCAACGGTAAAAAACAACAATCGTTTTAGCCTCAAAAGCATGGAAATGAAGAAATACCTTATAAATTAATTCACAATAGGTTTATCACACACAACCTACTTGAGAATAACACAATCATTTCCATTGTATTTTAGTACACCTTGCGATTTTATGATAAAATTATTCCCACCAAATTTTTGTGGCACATTAATTTCATTTGTAACATAAATTTTGGGAATCTTCTCAAGAAGACATGTAACACCCCGGTTTTGACCCTGTTTGCATTGAATGTATATGATGTACATATTGTAATTAATCATGGTGGATAGCTACAGGAAAAAAATCCCCACCACGAATTATCGTTTTATGTTTCGGTGATTAAAATTGTTGCCAATGGTATTTTGTGCTAGCCAGGCACGTTATAATTACAGACACCATGAACATATGCATTTTAATTAAAATACCCACAACCAGCTATGTCAATGCAACCATAATGAGAAGGGGCATGATTTCCTAAGGATAGCGAGGGGGAATATTTAACCTTTGGGGCCAATGGGGAAAAGTCAAATGTCAAAGGGAGAACCCATCAAATTGTCAACTACCTTTCTTGTCTCATTCACCCAATCATTTATTACTGCCAGAAATTGGTTGGGTTGGTTATTGCATGGGATGGGTAAGGTATGGCAGCCCAAATTCGAATTGGAGAAGCCATAAGTTTTTGGGAAATAGGTTTTGACTCCCAGGGCAAGAAAAAACACAAAAACGTAGGCCATTCTACCAAGCTTTCAGGTTGGCATGTTTTCCTGACCATTTTTCCTTCACGTGAGCTCTCTCAAGAATCCAGGACTTCCTATGTGTGGAACCATTCATGTTTTTGGTTGTTACCTCACTTTGCTCAGAATGAGAAATCATTTTTGGTGATTATTAGTGGCTGAGTTTCCTTCCCCATGTTTTTCTGCATTTTTCTGGAAGTGCCCAGTGAGTGGGAGAGGAGACCCATGATTGTTTGTGTTATTGATCCCATTTTGGCCATGATAGGGCCAAAATGTCTATGGAAATCATATTGCTGCTAAAGGGCCGGTTTTACCCATTCTGGAAATTCGTTTTTGTTGCAGGAACTGTTTTTCATCCAACCCAGAAATCGTATTGTGTTATGGTGCATCTTTTGGATTTTGGCCTGCATTGAATTGGGAGTGGAAATCAGGTCTGAGCCTGCTTGATAAACCTAGTAT
Organism: Pseudotsuga menziesii; assembly: GCA_001517045.1. NCBI lineage: Eukaryota > Viridiplantae > Streptophyta > Pinopsida > Pinales > Pinaceae > Pseudotsuga > Pseudotsuga menziesii. The sequence goes on from LPNX011053253.1 coordinate 247,297, forward strand.
GTGTAGGAGCCTCACAGACTGAGCTAAACAGCTGAATTTCTTCTCTACACCCCCTGAATAACACTGGAATGGAAGGCATGTCCTGAGGGACTGCATAGTAGAGAAGGGGATGCTTCCTTGTGTTGGGTGTGTGTGGATGCCTTAGAATTCAAGATAGTTATGGTGGAGGTGTCCATAGCTCTTGTATTGAGATAACTAGCTTAGTAGCCAACCTTTCCAGCTTCCTGTTAGCCTGATAAACCCAACTGTGTTGGCTTGGATGAGTTTGGTGTATCCTTGGCTACGTGTGAGCCTGCTAGTTTCCCCTTATCCCCTGTGGAATCATGCCTAGCTCGGGGGTGGCAGTGTTGCTGAGTGATTGATGAGCACACCGACCTATGGCTGGGTGGAACGTTGCAGCGACGTAGCTAGTTGCAGGACAAGCTTCCGTTAAAGATAAGTATCTCTTGTGTTTAATCCTTGTAGCCATGTTTAATTTATAAATATGATGAACATGTTAATGTGTTGAATGAAATGTAAATTCTTCCATTGTTTGATAGTAATTTATGTATCTGTGTATGTTTATTTCCAATGCATTTTATTTTATGTTCATGGGGCGTAGTTTTCCTGGATCGTTAGCTTTATAGTCACGTCCTCTCACCGTTAGAAGGGTGGGGATGTGACAAGACACTTAATTGCAAAGATAGTATCATCGTGCTTCCTTCGAGTCGTATAAATCATGCCAAATCCACTTGGTCCTTCAACTTGATCAACTGTGAATGAATCAAAGATGGGATTATGCCCGGATTTCATCTGTTTATAGGAAGAAATCATATTTGTAGTATCTACTTTATTTTCAATCGCAAAATATTTCTTAGGTTGAATTCGTGCATTTTTTGTTCCTCTGACTTTTCCTGAAGAAATTCATTTGTTTACTGCATCTGGTAAAATCATCTCTAAGATTCGTTAGATTTCTTGGTAAAAATCAACTTTCAAACCAATTTTGGCTTGTTCTTTTTCTTGTAGAGTAATCTGTGATGTGCACCACACATGTTTTGATTTAGGCTATTATCAAATGGTCAATTCTTCCTTAATTACATGAGTATTACATATGAATTTATAGGCTATTTATTATAATTTCTTGAAATTTAATTTGGAAATTGAATGCATTCGGTAGGAATCTATCTTTTCCTTCTGCCCATGGAAGCATGTTTTTATGGGTAGGAATATTTTAAACAATAAATTTTGGATTAGTTCTAAATTTTCTTTGTGAATGAGTTATGGATTGCTCTACGATATAAGATTATTTTTATCTGATGTATGGTTTTAAAACATATTTATATGTTATATTAACTATTTAATATAGAGGCTTTATCGCAGATGTGTTGCTTTGATCAAAATTACTATCAAATATTTTTAAAATAGTACGTTGTGGCTTTTGTATTAACATTTTCATTGTGTTCTATCTTGGGAATCATGTTAGAGGTTACAACTTTTACTCTTTCTAAAACTTTTTTTAAGGTAATACACGTGGCTAAAAGGCCTCATATTTGGTTGATTAAAACACAGGGATTGGTGAAGAATATGGACCCAAAATAGGGGATTTTGATAGATCCTTTCAAAAGAAGCAGGTAGAAGGATTTTGATGTGAAGAGAGGCTCATAGCATTGACATAGGTAATGTTTTAATTCATTCTATGGACAATTCTTCTCATCGGTAAATTCGCAAGCTTCTGGTTAATGTAGCCTAGAAGGTATTTTATTTTCGTATACAAATAGATCAAATTACCAGTCTAAGATAGCATTTGGTTTAGTTTGGATGTTTATTAAGGGCATACTATTGCTTTGAAATATTTAATATTTAAAACTTTCAAGCATTGAAGGCATCATCAAAACTGTGAGACATATCTAAATTGGATGCAATATACTTTTGAATTGCTTACATTAACATAGTTTTGAATAGGAAAACAATTACAGCAAAGTACCATAGTTGAAAAAAAATGCGATGAGTACTCTCAAGTCAAACTTTGCTTGGCCCTACTACTGAGCCAACTTAACTTTGTTGCATTTTTTATTCTTTGTCAGTGATCAAACCTGTCAGATGCAAGTCATACCCTAGAGTAGTTGTGGATCTGTTATGCAACCAAGTCCCAGAAATAACATAAAAATAGCATAAATAGACCAAAAGAGAGTAATCCACGTATTAATAATGAATAAATCAAGTAAATAACAATCCTATTTGAGGGAGGAACCTCCTTACACAATGTACCTCTGTACCCAATGTTAGATTTTTAACATTAAGCTAGAATTATTAGGATCTTTAACTGAGAGAATAACAAGCACAACAATCAAACACAAGAAACAAAGAACATGGTGTTTTTCCTCGAGGAAACCATAAATGGAGAAAACCCCAAAACTTCCTTAGAGATAGAATCAACACCAAAAGTAAAACCACAAAATAGTAAGATGATATCCCAACAGCAACAACCTCTTTCTTCCGAGCCCCAGTGTCTTCTTCTTCCTCAGCTATGCGCTACAACTGAGTGTGAGTGAGTGTGTGATAAATAGAGAGGCTAGCTCTCTATTTATACTAATTATCGACTTGACTAAACCCAATTAGGGCTGACTTCACTAGGTGAGTCTAATAACCCTAGTGCCCCGGAACTGTGAGGACTTTAACCCTTGAACAATAGGAGGGTTACCCACAATGACTTGACATGACTTGTTTACATTATAGATCCTCCCAATCAGAACATCGAGGCATGACATGACTCAATTACATTACATACACATCCTGGAATAAAAATCGGGGTACAAGACATGAGATACATAGGTGAATACATTCTGAGTTACAAATACATCAACACTCCCTCTTAACTAGGAAGGTATTCTTTCGACACAATTTTCAGCACTAGTCTTCTTCTCTATATCGGCTGGATCATCTCGGCATCGTCATCTTCAAGTTGTCTTCATCTTCAAGTCTTCTTTGTCTTCAAGTCATCATCGTCTTCAGGTCTTCTTCGTCTTCTTCATCTTCAATTCATTTTCTAAGTCATCTTCTTCTTCAAGTCTTCTTCATCACGGGATCTGGATCATCACAACTGTTGGATCATCACTGCTAGATCATTATCACTGTATCATCATCACATCTGGATCATCACATGATCTAGATCATCATCAAGTCTGGATCATCATCACATCTGGATCATCACTTGATCTAGATCATCATCAAGTCTGGATCATCATCATCATTGGTGCTATCTCTCGATTCTTCTTGTCATAGGAAGTTCTACAGAGACAGCTCTTTTTCATTCTGGTTGTAGGCCTACCCTTCATGTAGGTCTTCATCAGTGCTTATATCTGACCTAAGTTAGAATGGCCCACCCATCTCTTACATTTGACCTCATCTTATCAGAAAGGCATGCCCAACACTCACATCTAACCTCATCTTGTCAGAAAGGCCCAGCACTCACATCTGACCATGTGTAAACACATCGCACCAGAATGGCTCAGCACTTATATCTGACAATGTGCAAACACATTGCATCAGAAAGGATTTGCACTTACATCTGACCATGTTCGAAAACACAGCATCGAAAAGGCTCAACACTTATATTCGACCATGTTAGAAAACACCGCATTGAAATGGATTTGCACTTGCATTTGACCATGTTCAAAAACACTGCATCAAAAGGGCTTTGTACTTACATATGACCATGTTCAAAAGCACCGCATCAGAAGGGCTCTCAGTCCCAGACTGAGGACTCTCAGTAACTGACCAGGTGCCTCCATTCTCCTAGAGAATGGCATCATCCCTTATATCTGATCAAGTGGGAACACATCAATCAATCAAATCAGAATGGCCATGTGCTCACATTTGATCATGTAAGACTACATCCTACAGTCATATCAGAACAGCCCTCACTCTCGGACTGAGCGTTCCTGGTAATTGACCAGGTGCCTCCATTCCAAGAATGGAATTCATCCCACATTTGATCATGTAGGAACCAATCCTATAGTCACATTAGAGGCTCAACACTCACATCTGACATGGAAGTAACCAAATCCTCTCACCATGACAGAATGGCTCAGCCCTTACATCTGACCATGGAAGGAACCTAATCCTCTCAACATGTCAGAATGGCTCTAGGTCTCATCATTTCCCCTTGGAGGGAACCTCGATTTGGAGAACACCAAGCTTCTCCCTAAAGTACTCAAACTTCACTCTAGTCAATGAATTTGTCAACACATCAGCTATCTGTTCATCTGTCACAACATACTAGAGCTTCACTACTCCTCTTTGCACCATATCCTTGATATAGTGATACTTCATCTTGATATGCTTCGACTTGTCATGGAACACTAGGTTCTTTGATAACTTCACACAACTCTGGTTGTCGCAATATATACAAGTAGCATCCAACTGGATATCAAATAAATCAAACGGTATCTTTCTCAGTGATACTGCCTCACAATTAGCTGAACAAGCTGTGACATACTCCGCTTCAGCTATACTTAGTGCCACATAGGATTGCTTCCTACTACACCAAGAGATCACACCTAATCCCATACTAAAGCAACACCATGAAGTTCTCTTCCAATTGATGGCACTACCTGCCCGATCTAAATCAACATAACCCTCCAGGTTAATCTTCTGATTTTCCTCGTACTTGAGCCCATAGTCAACTATACCCTTCAGGTACCTCAGAATATGCTTTGTAGTAATCAAGTGAACATGTCTTGGATATATCAGGAATTGGCTCAAGGTGTTCATAGCAAAGAAAATATCTAGTCTTGTGTCCGTCAGGTACATCAAGGACCCTATCATCTGACGATACATTGTAGCATAAACTACTTCTGATGAAGCATCACTCAATAGCTTTAGGTTTGATGCCATAGATGTGGTTATGGCCTTACAGTCCATCATCCTGAATATCTTCAGAATCTCTACTACATACTTCCCTTGTCCAAGGAAGATCCCATCTACATTCTGCCACACCTCCATGCCTAATAAATAGTGCATCATTCCCAAGTCTTTCATTTCAAACTCAACATCAAGTTTCCTCTTTGTATCAGCAATCAACCCATCCATACCTATTACAAACATATCATCCACATATAGTAGGAGTATCACTGGATTTCCATCTTCAACCTTGTAGTAAAGGTTAGAATCTACTTTACTCTTGGTAAAGCCCAAACTGGATAGGAAACCATCAATTCTACCGTACCATGTTCTGGGTGCCTATTTCAAACCGTACAAGGCTTTCTTCAATCTACATACATGAGACTCTCTGTCATGTGTCTCAAAATCGATTGGTTGCTCCACATACACTTCCTCTTCCACTATACCATTCAAGAAAGCAGTCTTGACATCCATCTGGTGTATCTTCCATTTCATCACTACAGCTAGAGCAAGTACTGATATAATGGAAGTGTATCTGGATACAAGTGCAAATGTTTCTTCATAATATATTCCTTCTTTTTGGGATAAACCACGAGCTACGAATCTTGCTTTATATTTCTCGATGCTGCCATTTGCAGCATGCTTGATCTTGTAGATCCATTTGGAAGTTACAATGGACTTCCCTTTTGGTCTTGGGACAACATCCCAAACATCATTCTTCATGATCAATTGATACTCTTTGATCATAGCATCCTTCCATTCTTTTTGTTCTGCCACTTCTTCATAGATGGAAGGTTCTTTATCAATAATGTCACATAGCAAGGCTACATAACTAGAACATGATCTAGTTCTCTTTCTTCCTCTAGGTGTTTCTTCTAAAGCTCCATATCTTTTTGCACCTTGGATAATTTCACGTACCCAAGCAGGTTTCCTCTTATGAGGATTCTTCTCCAGAGGTGGATCTACAGGTTCTTGAGGTTCTTCTAATTCTCGATCTTCTTCTTGAATTTCTTCGTTCATGATTGTATCATGAATCCTAGGTTCTCTTGTTTCTTCAGGTTCTTCAGCCGATTTCTTCCTGGATTTGATGTAGGCTGAATCTTCGTCAAATGTTACATCTCTGCTAATGTCAATCTTCTTGAACCCTGGGAAGCATATTTTGTAAGCCTTCGAGCTTTCAGAGTATCCCACAAATATACTCTTCTTTCCTGAAGGATCTAATTGTGTCCTCTTCTCTTTTGAAATGTGAATGTACACTGGAAAACTGAATATTCTGAGATGGCTGACTTCTAGTTTCTTGCTGGAGAAGACTTCTTCAGGAGTCTTGTTCTCGATTAATCTGTGTGGCGTATGGTTCTGTACATACACCACTGTTCTGGAAGCTTCTGCCCAAACATGCATAGGAATATCTTGATCATGAAGCATTTCTCTTGCAGCTTCCATGATAGTTCTATTCTTCCTTTCTATAATCCCATTTTGTTGAGGATTATAAAGAGTAGACAACTCCCTCTTAATCCCTGAGTCTTTACATATCTCTTTGAATTCATTCAAAGTGAATTCTCCACCATTATCTGATCGGAAAGTATTGATCTTATTTTTAGTGTGATTCTCGATCAAGGCTTTGAATTCCTTGAACTTACTGAATACTTCATCTTTGTTCTTCATAAAGTATATCCATGCCTTTCTAGAAAATTCATCAATAAAAGAAACATAGTATGCATACCCTCTTAGTGAACTGGATGACATTGGACCGCATACATCGAAGTGGATGATTTCCAAGATTCCTTTTTCCTTTCTCTCGCTACTTGGAAATGTCTTCTTTGTGTTCTTTCCTTTCGCACATCCTTTGCATACACCTTCATGTTTTGTTTGCATTTCTGGGAGACCTTCAACAGCTTTTCTTGCAAGTGGTAGTGCTATGTAATGCACATGTGCAAGCCTTCTATACCAAAGCTCATTTGGTTCTATCGATTCATGAACAAAAGCTTGTTCTGGTTGGCCCTTCAATTTGTATAGTCCTCCTTCTTGTTCTCCAATCACTATTGCATCATTGAAAGACTTTCCTTTTGGCCATATGAGGACTTGGCCATCTACAAATGAAACCCTCATTCCTTTTGCATATAATGCAGATATGGAGAGGAGGTTCTTCTTTAGTCTAGGTACAAACAATACATCTTTCATCTTGATATAATTTCCAGAGTCTAGCTTATAGGAGGATTCCCCACTACCTTTTATTGGATACTCGTACTCATCTCCAAGTTTCACCTTGTGAGGTGATTCATGTTTAGATAATTTCACAAAGGATTCCTTGAATCCTATCATGTGCTTGGAAGCACCGCTGTCTATAAGCCAATCATTGTTGCCATGTGTGATAGTTCCTATGAGAGCGGAGATCAGAACGTATTCTTGATCACTTGAAGAATAATCACTGACTTGTCTGTTTCTCTTTGTGGAAGGTTCATCATCCTCTGCAACATGAGCATGATGTCTTCTCTTGTTTCCCTTCTTCTTGTGAGAACTACTTTTGTTTCTAGGACAACCTCTAGCAAAGAGTCCTCTTACTTCTGAGGGTTACCCACAATGACTTGACATGACTTTTTTACATTATATATCCTCCCGATTGGAACATCGGGGCATGACATGACTCAATTACATTACAGACACATCCTAGAATAAACATTGAGGTACAAGACATAAGATACATAGGTGAATACATTCCTCAAAACCCAAGACAAGACAATATACAATGATGACTAAAATGAGAATATATCCTTCCTATATATAGGAGATAAAGGTGTACAATACCAACTAATAAACCCAAGATGACATAAATAATATGTAATGCACCATAATATAGGGGGTAATGTGATACACTATATGAGGTAATGTGCCATCATTAAGGGCTTAACATGCCCCTCCCATTCAAAAGGTGTGTCCTCAATGCTAAAGTAGTTATGGATGCTGTTGTATAAAGGAATCATCTTCCCATGTTGAATCTTATGCGGGTAAGTTATTCCTCTTAATGAGATACTATGGAATTGATCGATTTCAAAGTTGTATGGTTCTTATTTTAGTGATTTCTTTAGGATCCAATATGATTTTTCCTTCCTCGTCAAGTTCTAGTAATATCGTTTGAACTATGTTATGGAGAGAAATTTCCTATGGCTTGGGGTAGACCACAACAGACTAAATGACACCAAAAATCAATCCAATTCAATATGCAAGAGAGATAAATGCTGCTAACACTAAGGGATACATAACATACCTTTTTCTGGATAGTTGTAGTAGATCCTCATTGATATTTTCAACCATGCTTGTACCTACAATTCATCCTCAACAACAACATAAATACAACATGCATAATCAAATACAACTACATCCATGGATAAGAATATTCATAGTCATACACATGTAATGGAGGAGAAATGGATATTTCTATTAATAATGAAATGAGATAACAGTGGTAAACTCCATCGACACCTCGTTGAAATGGATAAACAGATTCCTCCACCTGGGCCTCCACTACTTCAAGCCTCCATCTCAGTTGGAATCTCACAAGACAATGGAAAGCTTGGGGAGAGAAGCAACATGTGCTCAAAAGGACAAAGGGATGTAGACTAAAGCATGTATGAATAGGGAAACAATGAATTATATTTTCCTTTCTCTCAAATGTTCTCCTCCTCTAATGCATTGAAGAGGCTCAATATATATGCATTCAATAGGAAATGAGGGGTCGAGTCGGAGCATTTCCAGGCATATGGAAGGTCAAGAGTCAAGTTATTCGGGACTCATTGAGGAAAACTCCAAATATTTTTAATTTTATGCATATTCCTTGATGTACATAGGTTACAGTGGATCAAGCTACATCTACATGCGATATTTAAGCTAAAACCCACGTCTAGAAATAAACAAGTGTTTTTTAAGGGATTTCTTGGATCATCAAAGTATATTTTGAGCAAAGGGGGTCCGAAGAGTCTGCAGAGGGACATGGAAGGCCATAAAAGTATGATTTACCAAGTGTAGTAAAATCAAATATAACATATTCCCCCTAATGTGTGAGGCCAGAGGGGTAACATGATGGATGAAAAACATTATATCCATCCCAGAAGTGGAGTAATGAAGTACCGGGTTGAAGAACCAGCCACTCATCAGAAAAATACAATGATAAATATGAGAATGTGACTACAAATATACAGTGTAGCAGTCCAGAATACATAAGAGTAAAATGGTCATTAATAGGCATAATAGACGTATGTCACATGTTGTCATCACCACGTACAATATATAGTGAACAAGATCTCCATAATGGATGAATATATCTGATAATACACTAGAATATGGGCATGAGAGATGACATCTCATGAATATTGGCACGATCAAGGAGGTAGCATATGTAGAATTCCACCAAGATCCGAGGTCTTCTACACAAACTGCTAATGGTACACATCCCATCACATGAATAAAGGTGTCGAGGTCGAACATGATGGACCATCATTTGATTACTGGTCATTGATGTATATCGTTAACATATGCAAGATATCCCACTGATGATGAAAATGGGAATCAAAGTACATAGTACAATCCAACAATTGTGAATAGATGTGTTGAGGTTGAACACTTGAACGAATCCATCGATCAGGGGACATTGATGTATTCCCAAAACTGTCGATGGTGAGAGGACCTACCACTGATGACTGCAAGTCTCAAGGAACTCAATGGACTCTAAAATCCTATTCCAAAATAAATGATCCGAAGTCGATGGAATGGAGTCCGTTGGAAGGAGGGCATTAAGGCATCCCCCATCAACCAACACGAGGTACTCAGCAACGCTAGATAATTTGGAAGAACTCAGACGAACAAGATGTGCATGAACTAGTAACTATATTGGGAATGGTTGAAATGCAAAGAAAATATAACTAAGGAATGGTCGACTTAGGATAAAACTTCCTTTGAACAAGAGCATAAGGAAGATGGTGACTGACAGGAAACATAGACTCGACATGCAAAATAGGACAACTCTGCGACACAGGAGGCATCGATAGAGGCTCCATAGGGACTGGAAGCATAACCAGTCATTGGAGAAAACTTAGAATAATGAGTACAACTCTTAAAGTCATACTAATAACCCAACTGATGGATGGAGTATACAGTGCTCTGCTCGAAGGTGACATGACTCGACAGCTTCCAAAAGTAATATCATTTCCCGTCCGACATTTTATGTTTTTTAATTTTTTTTTGGACTTTTTCAGATTAGGAATATTGAAAAAAAATAAAAGTGCTTATAATACATAACTAGGATGAGACAATTTTTGTGGGAAAGAAAACTAGCTCCAAGCAGTGGTACATACCTATGCTCAATGCAAGGAAGCATGTGCAGGATAAGGACACTCATGGGGGATGTCTCCTTCAGGTAAGGGATTATCAAGATGAAAAAGATAAATAAGAGGCTCTTCTTTGCTGGAATTGAGGAAGGATCAAGCTATATGACTAATAAAACAGAAGCGGGGGGCTGACATAAAGCTCAATACGGCAAGCAGATGCATGAAAATGCATTTACAACTTTATACAAAGGGGAGTCCATGTGGGAAATGACCAGCATAAAGGTTCAAGAAAGAATATGTGGTTCTTGCTCAAAGACACAACGGGAATACAAGGGACTCCCATACCTAAGGGAGGACTCAAGACATGGGTACCAAATGGAAAAGAGGGATATAACTAGGGAACCCATGAATAGGAAGGCTCTAGAACTTACGTAACACCACTTCTAGTAGTAGTGTGAGGTTCTGTAACATTACAAAATGAGTTTGTACATATGGTTAAGGCGACATGGTCATAAGATGATGCATCATGCATACGAAAAAAAGTCATCCTATCCTATATGCCAATTCAAAAGTATACCTATCATGGGCATGAACAGGTCAAAGCATCAGAGAGAGTGTAAAAAAAAAAAATGGACCCTATGCGATGACAATATTAGTCCAAAATAGCTGGAAATAGTCAGCAAAGAGTCCAAACTATAGGATATAGGGAGGATTGATGATGACGACATCATTCAAAGGAAACAATGTGGTGGACGCTGGGACATAAGAAGGAATGTAAGGCGTAGACCCAATGTTCACGTATCTACTACCACCCTCGTGAGAATGAACACTGATGTTAAGACCGAGTGAAGGAAGTGAAAATCCTCCCACAAATGGAGTAGAGGGTAGAATATGACCACTACCAAATATATGAGAAAGGTAACGGGCTGTGGTTCCCCCTAGTCCAACATCGGGGTTTGCACAAGGACCTGGAGAGGGTGACGAGATACTAGTAGTGATATTAGGCATTGCAAACATAAAAGGACCAGAACTCAAGAGAACATAAATATACTCAAGTAAGCACAATCCCTAAATCCAAATAGCGCATAAAGTGTTAGATTTTTAACATTAAGCTAGCATTATATTAGGATCTTTAACTGAGAGAATAACAAGCACAACAATCAAACAAGAGACAATGAACACAGCATTTTTCCTCGGGGAAACCATAAATGGAGAAAATCCTACAACTTCCTCAGAGATAGAATCAACACCAAATAGAAAATCCCAAAACAGTAAGATGATCTCCCGACAGCAGTAACCTCTTTCTTCCTAGCCCCAGTGCCTTCTTCTTCCTCAGCTATGCGCTACAACTGAGTGTGAGTGAGTGTGTATGATAAATAGAAAGGCTAGTTCTCTATTTATACTAATTCTCGACTTGACTAAACCCAACTAGGGCCGACTTCACTAGGTGAGTCTAATAACCCTAGTGCCCAGGAACTGTGGGGACTTTAACCCTTGATCAATAGAAGGGGTACCCAAAATGACTTGACATGACTTGTTTACATTATAGATCCTCTCGATCAGAACATTGGGGCATGACATGTCTCAATTACATTATAGACACATCCCAGAATAAAGATCAAGGTACAAGACATAAGATACATAGGTGAATACATTTCGAAGTTACAAATACATCAACACTCCCTCTTAACTAGGAAGGTATTCTTTTGACACAATTTTTAGCATTGGTCTTCTTCTCTGTATCGACTGGATCATCTCATCATCTTCATCTTCAAGTCTTCAAGTCTTATTTGTCTTTTGCGTCTTCTATGTCTTTTTTGTCTTCTTCGTCTTCAAGTCATCTTCTAAGTCATCTTCTTCTTCAAGTCTTCTTCATCATGGGATCTGGATCATCGCGACTACTGGATCATCACTGCTGGATCATCACTTGATCTAGATCATCATCAAGTCTAGATCACCATCACATCTAGATCATCACTTGATCTGGATCATCATCACATGCTATCTTAGAATGGTGATATCTTGATTCTTCTCATCACAGGAAGTTCTACAGAGCCAGCCCTTTTTCATGCTGGTTGTAGGCCTACCCTTCATGTAGGTCTTCAACACTTATATCTGACACTAAGTCAGAAAGGCCTGCCCAGCTCTTACATTTGACCTCATTTTGTCAGAAAGGCACGCCCAACACTCACATCTGACCTCATCTTGTCAGAAAGGCCCAGCACTCACATCTGACCATGTGTAAACACATCATGCCAGAATGGCTCAGTGCTTACATCCGGCCTCATCTTGTTGGAAAGGCTCTGCACTTACATCCGACCCCAACTTGTCAGAAAGGAACAACACTCACATCTGACCATGTGTAAGCACATCGTGCCAGAATGGCTCAACACTTATATCCGACCTCATCCTATTAGAAAGGCTCTGCATTTACATTTGACCATGTGTAAACACATCGCATCGAAAAGGCTCTCAGTTCCAAACTGAGAATTCCTGGTAACTGACCAGGTGCCTCCATTCTCCCAGAGAATGGCATCATCCCTTATATCTGATCAATTGGGACACATCCCTCAATCACATCAGAATGGCCATGCACTCACATCTGATCATGTAAGACTACATCCTATAGTCATATCAGAATGACCCTCAGTCCTAGACTGAGTATTCTTGGTAACTGACCAGGTGCCTCCATTCCAAGAATGGCATTCAGCCCTTACATCGGATCATGTAGGAACCAATCCTACAGTCACATCAGAATGGCTCAGCACTCACATCTGACATGGAAGAAACCTAAATCCTCTCACCATGAAAGAATGGCTAAACCCTTACATCTAACCATGGAAGGAACCTAATCCTCTCCCATGTTAGAATGGCTCTAGGTCTCATCATTTCCCCTTGGAGGGAACCTCGATATGGAGAACACCAAGCTTCTCCATAAAGTACTCAAACTTCACTCTAGCCAATTGATTTGTCAATACATTAGCTATCTGTTTGTCTGTCGCAACATAATGGAGCTTCACTGCTCCTCTCTACACCATATCCCTGATATAATGATATTTGATCTTGATATGCTTCGACTTGTCATGGAACACTAGGTTCTCTGACAACTTCACACAACTCTGGTTGTTGCAATATATACAAGTAGCATCCATCTAGAGATCAAATAAATCAGATAGTAGCTTCCTCAGCCATACTACCTCACAACTAGATGAACAAGCTACAACATACTATGCTTCAGCTGTACTTAGTGCCACATAGGATTGCTTCCTACTAAACCAAGAGATCACACCTAATCCCATTGTTGGTCTTCTCTAGGCAGACCCAAGTTTACTTTATTGTACCAACAAAACCCCTAGGTCACCGGCCCTTTCGGCAACAGACCGCAGAACGGCCTGAAGTCTCACCCGAAGTGATCTTAGATGGGGTGGCTGAAGAATCAGGTTTCCTCAACTAGGTTCTGCAGCATCCTAGGTTCTCTGACTCTACTTAACCATTTGATTTTCTCACCAAGGGTTGTTTCTCTCTTTCTAGCTAACTCTACTATGGGACTGACTCTTATCGCGTCGCAGCTTCTAGGGCACTGTGTGAACCTTCCATTCTGCCCAACTCTTAACCTGTGATATCCCACACCGCAGCTCCCCCGACAGTGCAATATCGCCCTTCCTACGCTATGATATTTCCTACAGTAAGACTCAATATACTCATCAACTCTCAAGGTCCAAAGGCTTCCTTTTTGGGTATAATAGCTCAGTTAACCTTCATTAAGGTGTTAAACAACCTCACTTAAGCTTCTACAGTATAACATGCTTAGCATCAATTACACTCAACTCGCCGAACTAAACATACAGAAGTCACTTAACACAATAGCTGCTACTGTCGCGAATCAAGCACTGATAAACTCATATACAGAGTACTCGACACATTCAACTTGCATTAGACCTTCTATGTTACTGTAAACTGAAGGATAGCATACATACGTTCATTAACTGATAAGAAAATTTCATGTAACAGATAACAGATAGCAAATAAGTAAAGCACAATCACATGAAATAGTCGCACAACAAACGGATGTACGTGGTTCACTTCCGGGGGGAAGCTACGTCCATGGGAACTGTGTTTATATTATATCTTGAGAGAGTAACACAGTTCTGTTGCATCCTCTTATGCAGCTTGAGATCTTCTAGGAAACTCCACACACACAGTTGGGAGCCCTTCTCTCCTAGATCTCTTCTCTTCCTATATTGCTTTCTTCTTACAATATACTCTTTCTCTCTCTCTCTCTCAATCCCTACGGATTGTTACATTCAGGTTCAAGGAGCTGGCCAGTGGTTATAGTAAGATAACTACAGACTTAAAAACAGAACCAGAGCTCGACTCTTCCTCAACAGTTACAACCTTATTATCCAACTGTCTAACTATCTAGCTCACTATCCTTCTAACTATCTAACCCTTCATAATACAAAATACATGCTTAAATAGGTGGCCCAAAGGTCTCACCGTGATACAAAACTATGGGCCTATCCCAACAGTAACCCAAAACCCTAACTATGACAATTGACCTTTCTGTACTTTGTACTGCCGCTTTACCGGTCACACCACAGCTTCCTACAATCTTCCACGATTTTTGGCGCTAATCGCGGGTATGGGCGCCGCTTCCTTGGTCGCTCCCCTTCTGTCCTTTGTCTTTAGTACCTCGGCCCGTTGCTCCTTCTTCCTTTATGAGGGTAGCTGAGCCCTCCTGTCATCGTCGCTTCCTTAAATGCAATGGTTGATCTCTCTTCTCGGCCGCTTCAAGTACTATTCCCCTTTGACTTTCTTGTTCCAACCACCGCGATTTCCGACCCGTGATCCGCGGTGGGAAATGCACTACGGCGTCGTACCTTTATTGCATTGCCAAAACTGTCTTTCCTCCAAAAATTGTCCATCTTCTAAAAATAGCAGCTTTTCCTGTAGCTGTGGGACCCTGCTCCAACACCCATACTGAAGCAACATCCTGAAGTGCTCTTCCTATCGATGGCACTTCCTACCCAATCTGAATCAATATAACCCTCCAGGTTAATATTCTAATACACCTCATACTTGAGCCCATAATCAACTATACCCTTTAGGTACCTCAGAATATGCTTTGCAGCAATCAAGTGAACATGTCTCGAATCTTTCAAGAAATGGCTCAAGGTGTTCACAGCAAAGAAAATATATGGTCTCGTGTTCATCAAGTACATCATGGACCCAATCATTCGACGATACATCGTGGCAGGGAATCGGATGCTCCCTGACGGTATCAGAACTGTATTGGTGCGATCCTCTGCAAAGACTTCCTCACGGGAAATCAATGGTTGTGAGATTTCTCCTGCTATCGCCTTGACTGGCTGAGTCTGCATCATGGCAGTCTTCTCAGTTAGTGCTTTCAACTTCAGAAACTGCTTATCTATCGTGCTCTGCAACTTGTCTTGTGATGTCTGCATCGCCTGAAATGAGTCCCACATCTCTTCCTTCAATCTCACTGCGATGAGATCATAGTCATCCTCTATTAGTGAGGTCTCTGTAGTTGGATTTGAGGCTTTGAATTTTTTCCTCTTTGGTGCTGGTGGTGGTACGTCTACTACATCTTTCCTCTTGACACCCACCTGACCTTTTCCTTTGTCTAGTGGATCTATTGGTGTGGTGTCTGCTGGTATATTTCCTGCTGTGGAATCTTCTAATGCCTTGTTCCACGCTTCATCAAAATCTTTGATGACATCTTCTACGTCCTGCGCTATCATCCTGAACAATCCAATAGCCAAGTCGTCTATTCTAAACCATTTAGGCCTCAGATAGATTGTATGCTTGTCCGCAATGAAATCAAGCCAATTATTATACATGCCAACAACCTCTGTGTTGATCCACGGTGTCTCCTGGATGACTCGCTTCAACAACTTATAGTATTCATAGAATACTATCATATTGAGCTTTTTCTTGGCTAGGTTGTTGCTTTCCCATAAGTTTTCATAGCATGCGCCTCTGCACTCTCCGCCTCGTAGCTGTAGAAAATGGGTATGGGGTGGCTCTCTCCACCTGACAAATGCACATAATATAAGCATCCATGAGAAATGGAAGGGGTGGTTTGGCTCGTCCTGCACTGCCAAGCAATCTGTAAGAAAAAAATTTAATAAAAACAAACACCAATTAAATTGTTCACCTTCTGCGACCTACATGACAAGGTGAATTACTGATCCTGTGACTTCTTTCAGGTGAACTTTGGTTAACAGTCTGCCTGCAAGCAGACTAGCTGTAAATCTGACTGTATCATCTGCTAAGGCTGTGAGGTCATAATCCCAACCTCCTCTCTGTAGCTTATACTTGTTAACTAAAAGCGGTGGTAGCTTAGTATCCTTGCTTTTACCTGATATATATCTCTGAGGGTCCTTACTACTCTTGGACAGCCCAGTGATGCGGTGTATCAAATCGACATTCAGGTCAACCCTCTTACCCAGCCAGAGGTAACCTCCATGTACACAGGAAAGTAGCACTCATACCACGGCATTAACCTCTGCACCGTGTCCAAAATGTGGTATTTTCAATAGATTGAGCAAGCCTGACTGATCAAGAATCTGGACATGTTCCATAGGAACAAACTCATCTGCATCGGTCCTCAGGTTCCTCTGAACCATAAGATACTGATCTGGCTGAAACTGAGGATATGTATTACTATCTCCAAGGTTATAGTCTATAAATTTGAGAGCAGGGACATATCCTAACAGTTCTCCATCTTCCTTTACACGAGGATCAATCGACGGTAGTGAAATAGGAAACTTAGCACCCTTGGGAATGGTTACCTCTGGTGCATCCTCAACTTGTGGTGAAATGTATACTGTTGCCACATGAAATTCTTCTTCCTGCTCTGGGCTGGACTCTTCTACTATCTGAGCTGGATTCTTCATCCTTGGCATCTGCCTGACCTGTGGTGCACCTAATTTTACAATCCTGGGCGGCGTCGTCATAGCAGACTCGAGGCCACCATGCTTAAATCATCGCACGACCTCTTCCAAAGGTTCCTTCTCAGACATAAACCACCTAGTGTGATACTCGGGATTGGTAATGGCTGCGAAAATGGGGAAACCAACACTCTGTAACTGGAGTATCTCTGCACAGGGAAAAATCTACAAATTACTCTATAACTCTTAGAAATCACAAAAGTAACCCTTCTGTTTGAATGATCTGCGTATTTATAGTGAAGGTGGTAATCCTTGAAGCAACGGTCACTTAGGCTAGACCCATTGGCGGCATTTATTGCATGGACAAGAAAACACCCCGCGCCCCGTTCCTCATTAATTGCTGAAAACACATTCAAATTTCCCTCGAAAATTGTGCGCAAGTGGCAGTCTTGACCACGATTTACCAAATATCGGACAATCATTGTACTGTTTCCAAATCTAGGGCAACGTATACCTGTCATATCTAGATTAATTGATTGTTAGAGGCGAAGTGACTGGCCCTCTTTCCCTTTCAAAAATCATCTTAATTGCATGGGGAACATCGCCTCACTGCGATGTCACATCGCATCATCCTTAACCAAAAAGTTGGCATGAACTCCGCAACATTCAAAAACTTCGCAGTTGTCCTATGACTTGCGCAAAATAAACTTTCCTACTGCGATTCCTCCTACTTAGAACTTTTTCAGTTGGTGTAGACTAGTTATGGGTGCGATGCCTCCTTTCAACTACACTGGACATCTGCACCACTTAGTTCTCTAAGTTAGGGCTGGGAGGTGGAGTGGCTATCACTATAAAGCTTAAGCCTACTACCATTAATCAAAGTAGGAACAAGCTCCCCATTCAGTTTACTGAGCTGAACAACACCTCCGTCTGTGACTTGCTGAATCTGATATGGCCCCAACCAATGTTTCTTGAACTTCCCTGGAAACTTAGCAAACTTGCTGTCATAAAGGAGCGCTAGGTCTCCTATCTAAAAAATATTTCTCTTGATGTGCCTATCATTCCAAGCTTTTTCTCGTGCCTTCTGCACTTTTTGATGAAATCCTGCGATGAATCTGTCTTCTTCTAAGGCAAGCAGCTGCGCTAATCTTTCATTCATCGTATCTGTATCAGCGATCTTAGTAATTTGGGCAATTCTTAAACTGAGAATAATATATTCCATAGGCATAACATCCTCTTGTCCATACACCAAGCTGAAAGGTGTGTGTCCTATAAGTTTCTTGCATGTTGTCCTATAAGCCCATAACACAGCATTAACCCTGAGGTCCCAATCATCTCTTTTGTTGTTACAGATCTTAGTAAGAGAATTTTCTAGAATCTTGTTAAAAGCCTCCACCGTACCATTAGCTTGTGGGTGGTAGGGAGTGCTCTTATGATGCTGTATATGAAATTCCTCTGTCAAGGCCTCGATAGTGCAATTCAGAAAGTGTGTGCCTTGATCACTCATCAAAATTGCTGGACATCCAAATCTACTTATGATGTTTTAAAAAATGAACTGTGAAGCTGTAACAGCATCACAATTCCTTACTACTTTGGCCTCTGCCCACCTGGTGAGGTATTCTATTCCTATGATGATGTATCTCACACCAGCTCACTTCCCTGGTGGGTTGATAGGACCCACAAAATCTATAGCCCACTTGTCAAATGCCCACAGCGTAATATGTGGTCGCAGCGGCATTTCATCTCTCCGCGAATGTTTTCCTACCCTCTGGCAGATATTGCAACATCTGCAAAACTCCTTAGTGTCTTTGTGCAAAGTAGGCCACCATAATCCTGCAGCTAGAATTTTCTGAGCAGTCGGCTTTCCTGCAAAATGTCCTCCTACGGTACTTGAATGTGCTTCTCTGATAATGGCCTCTTTCTCGTGCGGCATAACGCATCTATGTAGGAATTCATCTGGACCTAACTTATATAAATGTCCTGCGATCAAAGTGAAATCTGCTGCTTTAACAACTAACTGTTTCTTTTGCTGCTTAGTAAACTCAACTGGTTCCCACCCTGTAGTGAGAAAGTGAATAATATTCGCATAATACTCATCTGCGATATGGATAGAGAACAATTGCGCATCTGGCAATTTATCTTCTAAATTACTTGGTTCTTCTCCTGAGTCTATCCGTGACAGGTGATCGGGTTCGGGATTCAATCTGTTAGAATAATCAAACCCATAGTATTACCCACTTAGACATTAATTCACTTATTTTTGTCTTATTTTCCTAGTCCATGAGTCCCACCATGTGCAAGTTGTTAATTGCCTATCCATAGAGGTCAAACTTGCCATCTTTGACTCATGTAGTGCTTGGGAAAGCCTTAGGAATCAAATCTGCTTTATTCCTGGCCTCCTAGGCGCCCTTTTTCTTTTTCTGTTTTATTGACTGCTTTTTCAGTGTTTTAAGGCACATAAGAAAGCAAGACTAGGTGAGGTGAACTTGTTTTTTACCCCTTTCATCCTCCACTCTTTCCTCCATGCAAAAGCATGTATGAGCTTCCATTTCACCACTCATTAGCTCTCCCATGTGCCCTTGCCAATTCGTGAGCCTCATGACAAATTTGGGATCAACTTTTTACACCTATGGGGGATTTGCCTATTTTGGGTAAGCTTGCTTTATGTTAGTTTTGGATGCCTCCTTATGCATTCAACCTATTGATGTATTCTATATATTCAGCAACCTATGTTATTACAGGGTTGGCTATTGTACACTGAGTTAATATAATTTTGTGTTACAGCTCCATATTCAGTCTCCATTGTTGACAATTTTGCATGATCAATTGTAATTTGTTGTGAGTGAAATTAATCTATTGCTGGTCAGAATTTCTACATGGTATCAGAGCCATTGTAGGTTGTTACTCTCCTTCAAAAATTGTTTTGCAGGTTTGACATCAAGACTGGGAGCCTTCTACTGACAGCCGGGACAGATTTTCTAAAGCTATGGATTCACAGAAAACTATCTTGACTCCCTTCAACTATTTTGAATGGAAAGCAGAGATGGAGATCTTGTTGAGAGAGAAAGGCCTCTACAGGGTGACTATGGCTACAGAAGCAGAGCCCAATGCAGTTGCAAAGAAGATCAAATGGCACAATCGGAGAGATGAGGCCTATGGCCTCCTATGTCTTAGTATTTCCCGAGACCTCCTTTTCCATCTCGATGGATTAACTTCACCGGATAAAGTATGGGAGAAGATTTCTGATCTTTTTGGAAAGACAGATGAGATGAGGGGACATCAGATCGAGAATGAGCTGATTTCTTTGAGTCCCAGTAGCTTTGAATCCCTGTAGCTATATTTCTCCAAGTTCAAAGCACTAGTTTTGCAGCTGAAGCAGTGTGGTATCGAAAAGAAAGATGATCAGCTCGTATTGGCCATCCTCTCAAAGCTAGGACCTGACTACTCAGTCTTTGTTTCGACCTTCTATGCCACAAAACTCACAGCTCGAACCTGGAAGATGCCTAGACTTGGAGATTTCATGGAATCTCTCACACAAGAACAAGACAAGCTGGTGATGATGGGCACCATCAAACCTTCCAAAGACCAAGCTCTGGTTACTGGAGATTCAAGGGTGGATTCTAAAAGCAAAAAGAAAGCTAAAAATCCGCCTGAGCAAAGAAGAGACAAGAAGCAGTCTCCAGAGGATCAACAAGGTCCCAAGAAAAATACCCAGAAGAAGAAAAACAAAGGTGAAATGAACAAGTGCT
>LPNX011053253.1:271009-304507 GCA_001517045.1 Pseudotsuga menziesii
TGGGAAAGCCTTAAGAATCAAATCTGCTTTATTCCTGGCCTCCTAGGCACCCTTCTTCTTTTTCTGCTTTATTGACTGCTCTTTCAGTGTTTTAAGGCACATAGGAAAGCAAGACTAGGTGAGGTGAACTTGTTTTTTACCCCTTTCATCCTCCACTCTTTCCTCCATGCAAAAGCATGTATGAGCTGCCATTTCACCACTCATTAGCTTTCCCATGCACCCTTTCCAATTCGTGAGCCTCATGACATATTTGGGATCAGCTTTTTACACCTATGGGGGATTTGCCTATTTTGGGTAAGCATGCTTTATGCTAGTTTTGGATGCCTCCTTATGCATTTGACCTATTGATGTATTCTATATATTCAGCAACCTATGTTATTACAGGGTTGGATATTATACACTGAGTTAATATAATTTTTTGTTACATCTCCATATTCAGTCTCCATTGTTGACAATTTTGCATGATCAATTGTAATTTGTTGTGAGTGAAATTAATCTATTGCTGGTCAGAATTTCTACACAATCTCCCTAGTTTTACAATAATTTCAATATCATACTCCTGAAATAGGAGTAACCATCTGCAGATCCTTCCCCCTAACACTGGCTTATTAACCAAATACTTTAAAGCGGAATGGTCAGTGAACATCTTGAATGGGGCACCCAACAGGTAGTGCCTAAACTTCTGTAGAGCATACACCATAGCTAATCCTTCTCTTTCTGTAGTGGTGTAGTTCTTTTCTGTGGTAGATAACTTTCTACTCGAGTATGTGATAGGGTGATCGATACCCCCTTCTCCTAGCTGTGTTAAGACAATCCCCAGTGCGATGCCAAATGCATCCACATGTACATGAAATGGCTTGTTCCAATATGGAAATACTAAGATGGGCGCTATAACCATATTCTCTTTAAGAGTGTCTAAACTTTGCTGGCATTCCTCATTCCATAGGAATTTCACTTCTTTATTTAATAGCTTTTCCATAGGTGCTGTGATCTTTGCATAGCCCTTGATGAATTTTCTATAATACCCTGTATGACCAAGCACTGTCCTCAATTGCTTGACTGAGTTGGGTGCTGGGAGATTTACAATGATGGCAATCTTTGCAGGATCTACCATCAATCCTTGTCTGCAAACAATATGATCCAACAAAATACCAAATGGTGCATAGAATATACATTTCTTCAAGTTAAGAGAAATCTGATATTGCCTACATTTCTCTAACATGAGCCTTAAATCACCTATATGCTTTTTGATTAATCCAAATATAGTCCAATCATCAAAATAGAATTCTAAGAATTTATGGATGTATTCCTTAAAGACAGCAACTACTACTCTAGAAAAAATAGCTGGTGCATCTTTAAGACCAAAGGGCATTACCGTATACTAGAATGAGCCCCATTCTGTCGCAAAGGTGGTATTATGTCGATCCTCTGGATGGATTCTTATCTGGTGATAGCCTGAAAATCCATCAGTGAATGAGTAGATCTCCTGTCCTCCCACATTGTCTAAAACTTCATCAGTAAAAGGTGTCGAAAATGGGTCATGAAGTGATGCGTCGTTGAGTTTGCGCAAATCGGCACAAATCCTAATTTCTCCTTTAGTTTTCTTTTCCTGCAAAACCATGGGACTAACCCATTCGCTCTCTTCTACTGGCTCAATGATGCCTACTGCTAGCATCTTATCATTCTCATCTTTAACTTTTTCTTTATAATGAGTATTTAATCTGTATGGACGCTGCTTAACTGGCCTAGCATCCTCTTTCAAAGGTATCCTCATGACTCCCAAATCTCCTACTATTCCCTTCATCTCTATAAACTTAGTGGGAAATAAGTCCTGATAGTCATGTAATAGATCTACGATGTGTCCTACTGTTTCATCATCCCAATAGTCTCCAATAGAGGCAAACTTTGGTTCTGTTTCTGTGCCAATATTGATCTTTTTAATCTTAATAGGCTCTGTGACAGCTGGAATCTCTAGCTTTGGTCCACCAACTTCGTGAGTCCCTTCTAACTCTGGAATGTTGATACTGTGAGGATTCTCATCCTCGTCACCTGGCTCTTCTGTGAAGTTGTAACACTCTAGCACATGTTCTAACTGGATGGCCCAATCAGGCTGAGCATACACTAGTAGGGTACAGTCATCAAATATCTTAGTCTTTATAATCTCTAGGGCCTGATCAATGCTTGGATACTCAGATTCAAAAGTGAAAGTGAGTAGAAAGCTGTCTATCATAACTGGCCATGTAATTGTTCCTCTCCTCAACTCTGTCTCGGTGTACCAGTTCCTTGGGAATGTGTCTAAAGTGTGAATGAATAGGTGAACCCATTCATCCTCTGGAATGTCCAACCAATTCTGTTCACAAATCTTAATATGTGACCTGGGGTCACTTTCTCCTGTATATTTCTGTTGAAACTACTCCTTGTCAATAGAGAATTTGATCGCCATCAATCTCTTAAAATCATCCCATGATGTGATATTTTCTTTATGTGCATGCCACCATCTTGTAGGTGTGGCTCTTACTGCAAGGTCAATAGCTTCCATCCTCTGCTCATGAGGGATTTCCTGCTCAAACTGCTGTAAAAAGTCTTTGAGATCTGCTAAGCCATCAAACGACGGAATATCCTTAATCTCTATTCCAATCCATCACAGTGACTTAGTCATAAATGCACATATGTGAGCTGAAACTTCATAAAGTCTATTCTGCCAATTTTCTAAACCAACATCCGAATCCGATGCGCATGAGTTGTCACATCACCAACTAATATTTCCTTCTGCGGTGGGATTGATATAATCACTCTAGTTAGCATTCATCTGATAGAGGCTCTCCATATTACGCACCTCTTCCTCTGCTTTGATAGGTTCAATGTATCAGGGACCCTGAAAAGGAACCAACGGTGCGATGACTCGAATCTGTTTATCCTCAAAGGTCATTTGTTTTTTCTTCAAATCGATAACAACCATGTTTTCAAATGCCCAATCGATACCTAATAAATCTAGATATGGTCTGCTATTGCCAATAATTTCTATGACTTCAAAATCTGCAAAGCTGCGAATTCCATCAATATCAACTGGTACTTGCGGTAATCGGCCTAGTGGCGATACCCTCTGCTGATTGACTAATCGCAGATGGATAGGTGATCTGGATAACTTAGGGATACCCATCTGTTCCCATGTCTGCTTAGTAAGAACATTTACCTCTGATCCTAAATCTAGGATTACCTCATCCATTTCAAACTCTCCAATTTGTGCTGTGAGTCTCATTTCTCTTCCTGTTCTTGTATGGCCCATAATATTATGAACAGCACGCTGCATACTCACAGAAGAATACTACTGATACTAATCTATGATGCGTTGAAGCTCTCCTATGGCTTTCTCATTTCTTACAAGTTTCAAGCAGCTCCGTAGGAAGGATTGTACACTTCCTGTCACAAGTCATCCTCTTCGCACCTTCCAGATGTGGTAGCCTGTGATATTTGCACAGGACTAACGCTACAAGGTTTTTGCTGCGGTATACCCCTATGAGGCAATATCTGTGATCTTGATGGTGTAGGGTCAGTAAAGAAAGTTTTAGCTTGCTGAAATGTTTCTTTGTTCTTCTGCAAGTCAAGTGGTGTAGATTTATCAGTGGCTTTACGCACCCACTTCGAACCTGTATTATTTTCGGCATCCTGCGATGTCCTGCTAGTAGAAGCACCGCTGCAAGTCACAATATTAACTCTTGGCTCTGGTATTTTCTGCTCAACAGCGATAAGCTGAATATTCTAGTTTACTGCTGGCTTAGCATCCTTAATCTTGGCTACCAAGATAGGACATTCTTCTATAGTATGATCATAGGACTTGCAATACTTACATGTTGTAGTAGGGTTCTGACAATCCCTATCATAATGTCCTATGGCTCCACAGTTGTAACAGACAATCAGTCCACGGCCATGGCCAAAGCCTCCACCACGGCCTCTTCCCTTGAATCCTCCACCATGACCATCATGAGCTAGTTCATGCGGTGGGACTGTTGCTGGTCCTAATGTCTCTGACTGGACTCTGTAGAAGTCATGTTTTCTCTTTATCATGAGATCATGAGCTCTACAATTATTTTCATCATGTCCTACTAACTTATAGAAATTAAAGTATAAATTCTTAGGAGTTTCTACATACTTCTGAAGTAAAGGGAATTGCTGTGGTCTATGTCCTCTTGTTCTATAGATTTCACACCATGGCCCTTAATTCTGTACTAAGGGGTTAGGAGCCCCACTTGCTAGATACTCAACAAATACTGAATAGTTATCTTTGGTATGGCCATGTCCTTTACACTTTGTACACCATAGTTCTTGTTCAACCTCTTTTCCTTTCTTAATCTCATGTAGCTGTAAAGTGAGATTGGCTAACTGATTCTATAAATTTGTCATACCTGCACTAGTCTTAGCTAGAGGTGAAGTCTCTAGTTTCATTGCCATCTCTAATGCTTCATCCTATGTATGGAGTTTCTATTGCATTAGTGGAAATATGATATGAGGGAGCAGTGCTGCGATGAACCATTCCTTATGCTGCTCCGGCACAAACTCAAAACTAACTTGGTCTATAAGAGTTTTAAATTTCTGATCAAAATCCCATACTGACTCTATGGGTAACTGTTTTATGTCTTTAAGTTCCGTGATACATTGTGACTCGGACTTGGGTTTCTTAAATTCCTTAATCATTGCGGTCCTGACCTCTACGAGTGTTCTGTTCTGCGCTGATGTATACTTCATATACCATGGTAAAGCTCTTTCTCTAAGTGTAGTGGCCAATTGGACAAGCTTAGTATTGTTATCCTGGACCTGTTTAATGGTCCATACAGCTTCACATAGGAACCAATGTTGTTCTAGGTCTTCTGCCCCTGTACCCTTAAAGGTAGGTAATTTCATGTCATCCCCCATTCTGTTTCTATGAGGTGGATTCTGATTTGCTGTATTACTACCACTTGGTGGTATAAATGTAGATGGTGTAGAGGTAGTATGTACCGTGTGAACTACTAGATGGAGTTCCTGCGGGATTATTCTGAGTCCCGGTTGGTTTCTGTGGGGTATAAGGGTGGTAAGGGATACTCCCTGCTATTCTTTCTCTATTACTTTGACTCTGTTCTCTAGTACTGTCTAAAATGTCTTCAAAGAAGGAAGATATGAAATCTACTTTATATCTCTTACTGCTACGTGTACATCCAATTTCTTCAGAGTCACTCTAAAACTCTTGTGACATTACACTTACTTAACTTATTCATCTGAGAATATATTCAGTATTCCTTTTTCATACAATAACATCTTAAGGAACCGATTTAAAGAGTTCAAGTACTTACCACGATATCCTTTGAAGAAGTACCTCTCTGCTTCGCTGAAACTCTTTCTTTGATCAACTGCAAACTCTGTAATGAAACCTTCCAGCAAACTCACAAGCCATAAGCCTACTACCCGCGAAATGGGATTATCTATGCTTTTCACGGTGTGAATCAGCTCCAGTGTCCAGACAATGTTCCTTTTCTTCTTGAATACATGCTTATCAGTCAACTTTGACAACCAATCGTACAACTCATTTGCGTAGGTCACAAAAAATATCTCATGCAGGTCTATGAAGATATGTTTCTGTAACCAATCCATTGTACTCAGCCTAAGACTCTTGTTTTATTTCTCAGCAAATTCTCTTTCCTTAGACTCAACCCATTGGTTAAGTTATTCTTTAGTAGGATGCCAACAGAACATCAGCTCTTCAATTTGTTCAAAATCGACGACGGAACCATTTGTTGGTCTTCTCTAGGAAAACTCGGGTTTACTTTATTGTACCGACAAAACCCCTAGCTCACTGGCCCTTTTGGCGATAGACTGCAGAACGGCCTGAAGTCTCACCTGAAGTGATCTTAGATGGGGTGGCTGAAGAATCAGGTTTCCTCCACCAGGTTCTGCAGCATCCTAGGTTCTCTGACTCTACTTAACCAGCTGAGTTTCTCAACAAGGGTTGTTTCTCTCTTTCTAGCTAACTCTACTATGGGACTGACTCTTATCGCGTCATAGCTTCTAGGGCGCTACACGAACCTTCCCTTCTGCCCAACTCTTAACCTGCGATATCCCACACCACAGCTCCCCCAACAGTGCGATATTGCCCTTCCTACGCTACAATATTTCCTACAATAAGACTCAATATACTCATCAACTCTCAAGGTCCAGAGGCTTCCTTTCTGGGTATAATAGCTCAATTAACCTTCATTAAGGTGTTAAACTACCTCACTTAAGCTTCTACAGTTTAACATGCTTAACATCAATTACACTCAACTCGCTGAACTAAACATACAGAAGTCACTTAACACAGTAGCTGCTACTGTCGCGAATCAAGCATTGATAAAATTATATACAGAGTACTTGACACATTCAACTTGCATTAGACCTTCTATGTTACTGTAAACTGAATGATAGCATACATACATTCATTAACTGATAAGCAAAGTTCATGAACATATAACAGATAGCAAATAAGTAAAGCACAATCACATGAAACAGTTGCACAACACACAGATGTACATGGTTCACTTCCAGGGGGGAAGCTACGTCCATGAGAACTGTGTTTATATTATATCTTGAGAGAGTAACACAGTTCCATTGCAACCTCTTATGCAGCTTGAGATCTTCTAGGAAACTCCATGAACACAGCTGGGAGCCCTTCTCTCCTAGATCTCTTCTCTTCCTATATTGCTTTCTTCTTACAATATACTCTTTCTCTCTCTCTCTCAATCCTTGTGGATTGTTACATTCAGGCTCAAGGAGCCGGCCACTAG
The DNA here is from genome assembly GCA_001517045.1 of Pseudotsuga menziesii. Classification (NCBI taxonomy): domain Eukaryota; kingdom Viridiplantae; phylum Streptophyta; class Pinopsida; order Pinales; family Pinaceae; genus Pseudotsuga; species Pseudotsuga menziesii. The sequence goes on from LPNX011053253.1 coordinate 277,804, forward strand.
TTACAGTAAGATAACTACAGACTTAAAGACAGAACTAGAGCTCAACTCTTCCTCAACAGTTACAACCTTATTAGCCAACTATCTAACTAGCTAGCTCACTATCCTTCTAACTATCTAACCCTTCATAATACAAAATACATGCTTAAATAGGTGGCCCGAAGGTCTCACCATGATACAACACTGTGGGCCTATCCCAACAGTAAACCAAAACCCTAACTGTGATAGTCGGCCTTTCTGTACTTTGTACTGCCGCTTTACCGGTCACACCACAGCTTCCTGCAGTCTTCCACGATTTTCGACGCTGATCGCGGGTATGGGTGCCGCTTCCTTGGTCACTCCCCTTCTGTCCTTTGTATTTAATACCTCGTTCCATTGCTATTTATTCCTTTATGAGGGTAGCTAAGCCCTCCTGTCATCGCCGCTGCCTTAAATGCAGTGGTTGAGCTCTCTTCTCTGCCGCTTCAAGTACCATTCCCCTTTGAATTTCTTGTTCAAACTGCCGCAATTTCTGGCCCACAATCCACGGTGGGAAATGCACTACAGCGTCATACCTTTATCGCATCGCCAAAACTATATTTCCTCCAAAAATTGTCCATCTTCTAAAAATAGAAGCTTTTCCTATAGCTGTGGGACCTTGCTCCAACACCCATACTGAAGCAACATCCTGAAGTGCTCTTCCTATTGATGGCACTTCCTACCCAATCTGAATCAACACAACCCTCCAGGTTAATCTTTTGATTCACCTCATACTTGAGCCCATAATCAACTATACCCTTTAGGTACCTTAGAATATGCTTTACAGCAATCAAGTGAACATGTCTCGGATCTTTCAAGAACTGGCTCAAGGTGTTCACAGCAAAGCAAATATCTGGTCTCGTGTTCATCAAGTACATCATGGACCCAATCATATGATGATACATTGTGGCATCAACCACTTCCAATGAAGCATCACTCAATAGCTTCAGGTTCTATGCCATAGGTGTGGTTATGGCCTTGCAGTCCATCATCCTGAATCTCTTCAGGATCTCTACTGCATACTTCCCTTGTCCAAGGAAGATCCCATCTGTATTCTTCCACACCTCCATGCCTAAGAAATAGTGCATCATTCCCAAGTCTTTCATTTCAAACTCAGCAACAAGTTTCCTCTTCGTATCAGCAATCAACCCATCCATACCTATTACAAACATATCATCTACATATAGTGGGAGTATCACTGGATTTCCATCTTCAACCTTGTAGTAAAGGTTGGAATCTGCTTTACTCTTGGTATAGCCCAAACTGGATAGGAAACCATCAATTCTACCATATGATGTCCTGGGTTCCTGTCAAACCGTATAGAGCTTTCTTCAATCTCCACACATGAGACTCCATGTCATGTGTCTCAAAACCGAGTGGTTGTTCCACATACACTTCCTCTTCTACTACACCATTCAAGAAAGCAGTCTTGACATCCATCTGGTGTATCTTCCATTTCATCACTGCAGCCAGAGCAAGTATTGATATGATGGAAGTGTATCTAGATACAGGTGCAAAGGTTTCTTCATAATCTATTCCTTCTTTATGAGAGAAACCATGAGCCATGAATCTTGCTTTATATTTCTCTATGCTGCCATCTGCAACATGCTTGATCTTGTAAATCCATTTGGAAGTTACAATGGACTTCCCTTCTGGTCTTGGGACAACATCCCAAACATCATTCTTCATGATCGATTGATACTCTTCGATCATAGCATCCTTCCATTCTTTTCGTTCTACCGCTTCTTCATAGTTGGAAGGTTGTTTATCAATAATGTCACATAGTAAGGCTACGTAACTAGAGCAAGATCTAGTTCTCTTTCTTCCTCTGGGTGTTTCTTCTAAAGCTCCATATCTTTCTACACCTTGGTTAATTTCACATACCCAAGCAGGTTTCCTCTTATGAGGATTCTTCTCTAGAGGTGGATCTACAGGTTCTTGAGGTTCTTCAAATTCTCGATCTTCTTCTTGAATTTCTTCATTCATGATTTTATCATGAATTCTAGGTTCTCTTGTTTCTTCAGGTTCTTCAGTTGGTCTCTTCCTAGATTTGATGTAGGCTGAATCTTCATCAAATGTTACATCTTTGCTGATGTCAATCTTCTTGAATCCTGGGAAGTATATTCTGTAAGCCTTCGAGCTTTTAGAGTACACCACAAATATACCCTTCTTTCCTGAAGGATCTAACTTAGTCCTCTTTTCTTTTGGACCATGTATGTATACAGGACAGCCAAATATTTTGAGATCGCTGATTTATGGTTTCTTTTTTAAGAAGACTTCTTCAGGAGTCTTGGTCTTGAGTACTCTGTGTTGAGTACGGTTCTGTACATACACCGATGTTCTGGAAGCTTCTGCCCAAAGATGCATAGGAATATTTTGATCATGAAGCATTACTCTTGCAGCTTCCATGATAGTTCTATTCTTCCTTTCTCCAATCCCATTATGTTGTGGATTATATGGAGTCGACAACTCCCTCTTAATCCCTGAGTCTTTGCACATCTCTTTGAGTTCATTTGATGTGAATTCTCTGCCATTATCTGATCGAAAAGTCTTGATCTTCTTTTCAGTATGGTTCTCAATCAAGGCTTTGAATTCCTGAACTTGATGAATACTTCATCTTTGTTCTTCATGAAGTAGATCCATGTCTTCCTAGAAAAATCATCAATAAAAGAAACATAGTATGCATACCCACTTAATGAACTGGATGACATTGGACTGCATACATTGGAGTGGATGATTTCCAATATTCCTTTTTCCTTTCTCTCGCTACTTGGAAATGTATTCTTTGTGTTCTTCCCTTTCGCACATCCTTTGCATACACCTTCATGTTTTTTCTGCATTTCTAGGAGACCTTCAACAACTTTGCTTGCAAGTGGTAGTGCTCTGTAATGTACATGTGCAAGCCTTCTATTCCAAAGCTCATTTGGTTCTACCAAGTCATGAACCAAAGCTTGTTCTGGTTGGCCCTTCAATTTCTATAGTCCTCCTTCTTGTTCTCCAATCACTACTGCATCATTGAAAGACTTTCCTTTTGGCCACATGAGGACTTGGCCATCTACAAATGCAACCCTCATTCCTTTTGCATCTAATGCAGATATGGAGAGGGGGTTCTTCTTTAGTCTAGGTACAAACAATACATCTTTCATCTTGACATACTTTCCAGAGTCTAGCTTATAGGAGGATTCCCCACTACCTTTTATTGGATATTGGTACTCATCTCCAAGTTTCACCTTGTGAGGTGATTCATGTTCAGATAATTTCACAAAGGAATCCTTGAATCCTGTCATGTGCTTGGAAGCACCACTGTCTATAAGCCAATCATTGCTGCCATGTGTGATAGTTCCCGTGAGAGCGAAAATCAGAACATATTCTTCATCACTTGAAGAATCATCACTAACTTGTCTATTTCTCTTTGTGGAAGGTTCATCATCCTCTGCAACATGAGCATGATGTCTTCTCTTGTTTCCCTTCTTATTGTGAATGATACTTTTGTTCTTAGGAAAATCTCTAGCAAAGTGTCCTCTTTCATCACATGTATAGCAAATGAACTTAGACTTATCTCTAGGATTTCTAAAGTTATTCCTTTGAACAGAGGACTTACTTCTATGGTGGCTAGATCTGGTTTTCTTGGATTGTACTCTGAGAGCTTGGTCTTCACTTCCCATCTTCTCTTCTCGAGCTGCTATTCGAGCTTCTTCTTGAGAGCATTCTTCCCATAGTCTGCTGAACTTGAATAACTTCTTTCTGGCACAGATCCCTTGAATGAAATATTCCCATGTCCTAGGGAGACCATTCAAGGTGGTCATCATAATTTCTGCATACTTCACTTCTTCATCTACTGCTCCCAATTTTTCTTTGATTTGAGAAACCCTTGTAAAGTAAGATTGGATGGTTTCTGCATTCTGGATCTTCACATTCTTCAACTGGTTCCTCAAGGTCATCTTCTGGTTATGTTCTTTCCTTCAAACAATTTGGTTAGGGAATCAAACATCGCTTTAGGTGTCTTTAGGGAGGAAACCTGTGGTATGAGGTGATCCTTGATTGAATCAGCAATGATCCTCTTTTCCATAACCAACTTCTTCTTGTGTAAGGACTTAGCCTCATCTCCCTCTGGAACTGGAACCTCCTCATTGATGTAGGAGTCCAACTCATTCTCTTCCAGGACCAGGGAGATCTTATACTTCCAGGATCAGAATTTATCAGCTCCCTCAATCTTTTCATCAAGCTTGGTATGACGAGACATTTTAACTGAGAATCTCAAATGAAATACAAAAGATTTAGATCTTACTAGTTCAAGATGTCGAATCTGGATTTGGAGCTGAAATTCTGCAGTGCTGGTTCTGGAGCAGATTAGGGTTTTGCTTTTCTAGAGTTCTGTCAAACCAAATGCTTTGATATTGATCCCTAACTTCGATTTTGAGGAGGAGATCAATCCAGGCCTGGGCTCACTGAAAAATTCCACTTTTGTGTAAAGCCTTAATTTTCGGCAGCAGTGTCAGGTCCAAAACTAAATAACCTCAGAATTGGATTCTGCTTCGACAGAAAGTGCACCCCAGGGAGGAGATTTATTCCAACCTTCTTTTGCTGAAAATATATGGAGAGAGATCCAAAAAATAGGAAGCCCTAGTTCCCGCAGCTGCACAGTGTCTTCTTCTCAGGTTAGCTCTGATACCATGTTAGATTTTTAACATTAAGCTAGCATTATATTAGGATCTTTAATTGAGAGAATAACAAGAACAACAATCAAACACAAGAGACAATGAACACAGTGGTTTTCCTCGGGGAAACCATAAATGAATAAATCCCCACAACTTCCTCAGAGATAGAATCAACATTAAATAGAAAATCCCAAAACATTAAGATGATCTCCCAACATCAGTAACCTCTTTCTTCCTAGCCCTAGTATCTTCTTCTTCCTTAGCTATGTGCTACAACTGAGTGTGAGTGAGTGTGTATGATAAATAGAGAGGTTAGCTCTCTATTTATACTAATTACCGACTTGAATAAACCCAACTAGGGCCGACTTCACTAGGTGAGTCTAATAACCCTAGTGTAGACTCACCCTAGTGCCCCGGAACTGCGGGGACTTTAACCCTTGATCAATAGAAGGGTTACCCACAATGACTTGACATGACTTGTTTACATTATATATCATCCCGATCGGAACAATGGGGCATGAAATGACTCAATTACATTATAGACACTGTTGGGCTTTGCTCTGCTAATGCAAATCAGAACTTAAATTTATATCAATCTGGGTCAGTAAGCTTAGAGGCATATCCAAGTTTTAGGACTTAGAGCTAGACTTGTTTGGATAATCTAATTATCTGTGAAATAAACCTACTGGCAGATTAAAAATACTGTAACTTTAAAGATAAAAAAATCCTTTTACAGGGACAGCTTCATTTGTTTCTTTTCAAGTACACAACAATCTATTTATGAAAACAATCTATTTGTAAAAGCACTAAGATAATAAAAACAATTAAACAACAGCTCTAACCCTAAGATACAGACTACAATGCTTTGCCTAATATTCCAGCGCTGAATGAACAGTTATCAATTAAATTCCCTTACAGGAAAGTGTTCATAATTTATAATTGTTCTTTAACACTTCATCATCAAATAAGCATTGATATATAGCATACAGAAATCGTGGTCTGAACCATCCCTTCAGTATTTAACCAATAAAAGAACAGAGTTTAGACAAAAATGCAAAGTGATGTGCGGCACAATGAAATCATAGCCTGAACTATTCAAATGAGATAATAGAGCTTTTTATAAAATCAATTAAAAACTAGCTGAATTCGTTCTGCAATAATAAACTGGATACTACAGGAATTAACACATACCAATGGCACAATCTAAATTGCTTGCATCAAATCAAATCACTGCAAACATCCAAATCGCATTCACTGGCAATGTAAGGGTGTGCAAAATCAACAATGGGGGCCCTCCAGTGCCTCGTTCCACACACAATTGAAGATTTACAGAACTTAAACTCTAAATGTATTCACCATAAATTGATTACACAGTAAAAACCACGTAGTTCAGAAGCAATATGCATTCTTCCCAAAATCGTGATGATTTCTTCATTGTTTTGTGAAGTACTTATACAAATTTGAAAGAAAACTGGAAATGCTATAATCCTGGAAACTAATTAATGAACATAGACATCAAGATCCTCTATCAGATCCGTGAGACTCAACAAAATCAGAGCTTCCCTTCTTTTGTGTTGAGTGGTAGCACAGGTGGTCGCCTTTGACTGCAGTTGACTTGACACCTGTGAGAGCCATATCAGCTATCCGTTGGAAATTCATCCATCCTTGGACACTGAGGATCTTCCCTCCATCTTCCAGTTCCTTCCTAGCTGTCCTGCAAATGCTCAACTTTGGAGATAATACGGGAAGTTAGCACATCCCATAATCTGAATAAAAAAATCTTAGTTTAAAATGCTTAAAAAGTCTCAAAACTCAATTTATTAGAAAGCAATGACATTATACCTCTTAACCAAGGTTCATGGGTGGAATTTAAAGCTTTTCTAATCAATAAGAAAGCTTTATGAAGGGAAATGGAAGGTATGTAGGTGGAAAAAAGAGATCAAAATGGTGCCCAACATCTCCCCCAAGAGGAAACTTCTGCATGTCCTCATGCCAAAAATATTTGATCCTGTTCAAAACCAAAATTGTACTGCTGATCATCTTGCTTCTAGTCTTCTGTCTGTGATGATGCATCTATTGAAGCCCGAGATGCATAAAGGACCTTCAGTCTCTCATACTTAGCCTTATAAACCTTCTTTTGTTTATACCATCTGTATGCATGTTTAGAGATGCGTGTTCTCTGAACCTTCAGCTTCCTGTTGACTTATCTTAGCTTCTCATTCTTTTGCTCAAGTTCCTCTATTTCAAGTTTCAATCTCTTAATCTCTTTATTGTTTTTAGAAGCCTTCTTTTTCTTCATTTTTATTAGAAGCTGCTCATAATTGGTATTTTTCCCAAATTCTTCATGCTCTTGTGCTGAATCTTCTTTTTCCTCTTCCATAGCTTGCTGCTCTAAGAAAAGAGAAGCTGAACCTTTCAGTAATTCCTGTCCTAATTGCTTTTCTTTTTCCTTCTCTTGCTAGTCTAAGAAGAGATTGATCCTTTTTGTTTGCTTGATCACCTCATCAAGGTCTTGGATATCCTGTCCTATTTCAGCTGCTGGATCTTCTTCTTGAATCCCCAAGGCTTGCATATGTTCTTCATCTTCTAATGCTGACTGGATTTGAGCTTGCTTATACTTTCTTGGCTTTCTCTGGTAGGTGGTGAAGATCTGATCTTGTTTTTGATACTATTTTTCTTTTCTCTTCACACTTCTAGTTTGCATCCTTCTCTGAGGCTATTTTGGGCTTGTTGCCTCTGAGTTGTCTTCATCATCAGTAATCAACAACACCTCTTTCTTTTTCTTCTTCCCCTTTGGCGGTTTTGAGCTTGTTGCCTCAGGGTATGTGATCATCAATAATTCATCTTCTTTGAGACCTTCTTCAAGCAATTCTTCCTGCTCTTCAAACTGATTGTGAACTAGAAATCCTAACCATGTCAAATTTTGCCTTTGTAACTCATGCTGGATGATGATTTTAATAAGTCCACAGTGAAAAAGGCTTGTCATTTTGTCTTTTGGACGCCTTTGGAAAGCTTTAGCCATCTTAGTCAAACTCTGTAGCAGGAAATAGGGCATATTGATCTCACATTCACCTTTTAAATGCTGCAACAGCTTAATGTGGTAAAGATAAACAATGCTGAATCTACCTTCACAAGTAATAAATTTTTGAATGACATAAACTATTTCATCCCAGGGATGAACCAGCCAACTTCTTGGTATCCCTTTCTTCCAATTGACTGACCCTACTCTTGATCTGCACAAAAATGACATCCATGCTTTCTCTTTAAACTGTTTAGTCTTGAAAAACCTTTCTCCTTGTTGTGGAAAGCCAGTAACTTGTGCTAGGATGTCTTCTGACAGTCTAAAATGCAAGTTCCCCACTATAACTCTTTCTCCATCAATGGTTTCAGCAAAAGCTAGACTAGCCTGCTCATTATGCCCATTAAACTTTTCAAAGAAAGTTACCCACTGCTTATTTTCAAAAATCTCCATGCAACTCTCATGAATATCAATGGAATTAAATTTTATTGNTAGAATAGCCTGCTCATTATGCCCATTAAACTTTTCAAAGAAAGTTACCCACTGCTTATTTTCAAAAATCTCCATGCAACTCTCATGAATATCAATGGAATTAAATTTTATTGGTTCCAATCTAGCTGACATTTTGAATTTAAACAGAAAACTTCAATCTTTAACTCTGTCTTTGTCTTCCTATCCCCACAACAATACTCTGAATTTGTGAAATTTTTGTTGGTCTGAACAGAGTATTCAGAAAAGAAAAGGATTTTAAGTTTTACCTCTTCTCTAGCTATCTTCCTTTCCTCCTACGCGATTTCCTCAGCAAATGGTGTATTCACACTTCCTTCTCACTGACTATCTTTCTTCCTATGCGATTTCTTCAGCAAATGGTGTATTCACACTTCCTGTAATCCACGGCCCCTTCTTACTATCAATTATCTTCACACAACAGTCGATTTTGCAGAGACAACAATTGGACTCGGCCTCAAGGAAAATGACCAAGTCGTGGTCTCCAATTTTACCAATTCATAATACAGACTCAAGCTCATTTACATGTTGTCATGGGGCATCATTCCACATTTTTCTTCATTATTGCATAAACATGCCACTTCATTCAATTACTCATTCAGAAGAAATGAAAGGTAAGGTTTTACCACGTTTTATATTCATTTTAATTTCCTTGTATGCCCAACGTCTATTTGAACAAGCTGTAATAAAGGAATTTTTTTTTCTTTTAAAATAAACCTCTTTTTCTTTTAAAAGATGCGCTGAAGATATATGACCATTGTTCCCTTCCTTAAATTATATATGTTACCTAATGTATGATGTACTAAATACACATATAAAAGAAACTTTTGAAATTCCTTTATGTCAAAATATTTCACTTTTTGCTGAGAAGGAGACCCTGTTTGTCTTTAAACCAAGAAGAAAACTCTGCCTGTAGAATGCAGTATGTATCCTGGAGAATGCAGTATATGTCTTGTATAATGCAGTATAGACTTTGGCCATTTAAAATTTCCCTTGGGTTTGATCCTGACAACCATCTTGACCCCTAGGGTGGAAAAATGAAGTGCTGGCAGAGACTAATGGAAGGTAAGTAGAGTACTAGCAGAGACTAATGGAAGGTAAGTAGAGTACTGGCAGAGACTATCAGAATAATGAAAAAATAGGCAGTCAAGCTTTACAATAGTTGGTAATATGTCATCACTTAAAAACAAAGAATTCTGAAACTTTTTAAAACATAAAAACTATAAATTCTTACAGACTTTGCTTGATATCCCTGTATGATGAGCTTGCTGCCTGATGAAGTTGGTTTGTATTCTGATTCATTTCTGTCCTTCTAATGTCTTCTTTCTGCTATCTCAAATTCCTTCTGCTTCACTGAAAGTCAGGTCCCTCTGTATTGTTAAAAATTACTTGTATTGCTGGAAATCAAGTCCCTTCTGCATATGGAAAAGACTTGGAGGGTTCTAAAGAAGCATGAAAATGCTTATCCCCCTCACAGCCCTACCTTTTGACTTGTCCTCAAGTCAAACAAGATCTTCATTATTTGGAAAACAAAACTATGTAAAAGAACAGGAAATTGGAAAAAGATATTTTTGTGAATTTTCAATGGCCAGGCAAGCCTAGTTTTCCATAGAAAATTCAAGTTTATATTGTGCCAGTGACTTGGTTTTCACAATTAAACTTCCCTTTTTTTTCTTTTCTTGTTTTTATATATATATATTTTTTATTTTGTTTTTATTTTCTATTTTTATATTCTTTTTCTGTTTTTGTTTTATTTGTATGCTATATCAGATCAACTAAGAAGCAGGTGAAGGAGAAACACTGATGTGTCTATCCAGCACTTGCATTTCCTGTTGTTGTGAAATCTGTTGAATGAAATCTGCCTTGTTGATAGGTTTGTTGTACAGCTTGAGTTGGTGGCCATTGACCACAAAGGTACGTGCTTCATCATCTATGGTTTGAAGTTTGACTGAACCATTGTCATAGACTTCAACAATCTCATCTGGACCAAGCCAGTGAGTAGTGAATTTGGCTTTGAAGTCTTTAAACTTTGAGTCAAACAATAGTGCCCAGTCACCGATGTGAAATTGCTTCTTTTTGATAAATTTGTCATGCCATTGAGCTTTCTACTGTTGTATCAGAATATTGTGTTCTATGGCAGCCTGTCTCATCTCATCTAGCTGATTCAACTGAAGTATTCTTTCTTGCTGAGCTTCAGAAAGATCCATGCCCAAATCTGCTGCTAACTTGAAGGTATGAATTTGAAACTCTATAGGGAGGAGGACTTGCTTACCGTAGACTAGCTGGTAAGGAGAAAAACCAGTACTATTTTTCCAAGTGATCCGGTATGCCCATAAAGCTTCAGTAAGCTTAGCTGACCAATCCTTCCTATGCATCTGAATAGTTTTGGTGATAATGCCTTCTAAAGTCTTGTTTGTAGATTCCACTTTTCCATTTGCTTGTGGATGGTAAGGGGTGGACTTTCTGTGCTTGATCTTGTACTTTTCTGCAATCTCCTGCACTAGTTTGGAGGTAAACTAGGCACCTTGATCAGTTACAATCTCCCTAGGTACCCCGAAACGGAAAAATATTTCCTCAAACAGAAAGTTTACCACAGTTTGCTCTGTGGTTCTCGGTAAAGGTTTGGCCTCTACCCATTTAGTAACATAGTCTATACAGACCAAAATGTACTTCTTCCCTTGTGATGGTGGATGAATTGGACCAATGAAGTCAAGGGCCCACTTTTCAAAAGGTTCAATGAGGATCTGTGGTTGGAGTGGCATTTCATCAGATCGAACTGGCTGTCCCATCCACTGACAAGTATCACAACTTCTAACATACATCTTAGCATCTTTGAAAATAGTAGGCCAATAATACCCCAAATTGAGTATCTTGTATGCTGTTCTTTTATCTGCAAAATGGCCACCACACGGTTCGTCATGACATGCCTTTAAAATATCTAAGATTTCATCCTGTCGTACACATCTTCTTATAATTAAGTCATATCCTGTGTAAAAGAGGTCACCATTAACCCATATATGCCTAGCACTTTGTTTAATAACCTTTTTCTTTTCTTTAGATGTCATAGATGGTGGTAATTGACCTGATGATAAGTAATTGGTAATATCAGCACACCAAGGAGTAATAACAGAAATTGCAAACAGGTGTTCATCAGGAAAACTATCTAAAATAGGAACAACCTTACCAGTATTGTGTAAGAGAGACAGGAAGTCTGCCACTTGATTTTCTCGTCCAGGTCGATCTAGAACAGTGATGTTGAATTCCTGCATTAATAACAACCATCTAGTAATCTGACCATTAGTGATAGACTTGTTCATTAAATATCGTAAGTCTGAATGATCTATATGGACAAAAATTTCATTACCAGTTATGTAATGACAGAACTTATTTATAGCATGAACCACCGCCAACATTTCCTTTTCAGTGACTGTATAGCTTAACTCTGCAGGTGTCAGATTTTTACTTATAAAATAGATTGCATAAGTCAAAGTATGTTCTTTTTGGCCCAATGAGGCCCCTATTGCAGTAGCAGAGGCATCAGTAGAAATATTAAAAGGTAATGTCCAATTTGGTCCTCTTAAAATCGGTGCAGTTGAGAGCTTCTCCTTAAGTGTCTGAAATGCAGATTGACAATCAGTATCCCAATTAAAATTCACATCTTTGGAAAGCAATTTAAACAATGGCAGAGCTATCTTACTGAAATTTGCAATAAATCGACGATAATAGCCTGCATACCCTAAAAAGCTTCTTACATCTCTTTGAGTTGTTGGTTCAGATAAATTGTCAATAATTTGAATTTTATCAGGATCTACTTTTATACCAGATGCAGAAATGTGATGTCCTAAAACTATCCCTTCAGTCATCATCATAAAACATTTTTCATTACTAAGGGAAAGATTTGAGTCAACACACCTTTTTAAAATTTTCTCCAGGTTTGCCAAGGAATCCTCAAAGGTACTTCCATATATAGTAAAATCATCCATGTAAATTTCAACACACTCATGAATCAAATCTGCAAAGATGGCCAGGACTGCCCTCTGAAAGGTAGTTGGGGCGTTACATAAGCCAAAAGGTAAAACTTTATAGGCATAGGTTCCTTAGGGACATGTGAAGGTGGTCTTGTCCTGGTCTTCTGTTGCAATACTAATTTGATTATACCCACTGAAACCATCTAAAAATGAAAAGTATTCTTTGCCAGCTAGGGTATCTAACACTTGATCAATTAAAGGCAATGGAAAGCAGTCTTTTAATGTTGCCTTATTTAATTCCCTGTAATCCACACATATACGCCATTTACCATTCTTTTTAGGAACAACAACCAAGGGAGAGACCCATTGGCTGTCGGAGATGGGGTAGATAAACCCTACTTTTAACAACTTCTACAGCTCTTCTTTGACTATTTCTTTTAGTATAGGATTCATTCTACGTTGCGGTTGTCTAAGAGGTCTGATTTTATCATCTGTGTAAATATGGTGAGTGCATGTCTCATGATGAATACCTAGCATATCAGTGTACTCCCAAGCAAAATCATGGGAATGTTTATTCAGCAGTGTAACCAATTGTGCTTCCTGTGATGTAGTAAGATGTACACTTATTTTCAATTGTTTTCCTGGACTGATTTCAATTGTCTTACTGTGCATATCTGTGATTGAATGAACATTAAAGATATTATGAAGTGCCAATGCTAGAGAATGTACTGTGCAATTTTCCTGAAAATTATAACCCAAAACTTGATTGGCTGCAGCATATTGCATATCTCTTAATTCTTCAGAAATATCGGGTTTAGCAATAAAATAATCTAACAAATCTTCATGGTTTTCTTCCTGAAATTCAAAGAACTGACTGATGCTCAGGACAGGCTGAATCACTTCTTCTTCTTGTTCTTTAGTCTCATTAATCCATGACAGCTGATCTAATGTAGAAGGTCTTTGGGCAGAAGGGTAAAGTGTAATTTGTTTTCTTTCTGTCCCATGTGAAATGAGCATACTCCCTGACCTACACCCTATGAAAGCATCTGCTGTTACCAGCCAGGGTCTACCAAGGATCAATGGGTGACCTCCTAGGTTAGACTTGGGCTGTAGCACTATGAAATCAACGGGATACTCCCAGGAGTCTAAAGAAACAATGATATCTTCTAAGACCCCTTCAGGTGTAATTTTATACCTATCAGCTAATTCCAAGACTGTTGTGGTTGGTCTGAGGTTTGTCAAATGAAGGTATTCCATTGTCTCAAGTGTCATAACATTAATGGCAGCACCTAGATCAATCAATGTTTTTGGAATTGAAAAATTATTAATAGTAATTGTAACCATTGGAATCGCAGGCTCTATATACTTTTCAATGAAAATAGTGTTAGACATTAATCCTGCTAGATTGCCTACCACATGAATTTTTGATGGATCCTTCTTTGTAACCATTGGAATCGCAGGATCTATATACTTTTCAATGAAAATAGTGTTAGACATTAATCCTGCTAGATTGCCTACCACATGAATTTTTGATGGATCCTTCTTCCTTTTATTAAGACATAATTCCTTAACTGCTTTAGTATAAATTGGAATATCCTTTATAGCCTGCAGTAAAGGAATTTTGACATATGCATTTGTTAACTCATTCAAAACATCAAAATCAGGTAAGGAAATTGAAGGTTTTTCTTTGACCAACCTTTCTAGAAAAGGAGGTTCATATGATACTAATGTTTTTCCTTTTTGAATATGATTTTCTGACTGAGATTTTTCTGTATTTAATTTCTTTGGAATTTTCTCATTTTCTGTTTGTTCTTTTAAGATAACAGGAGATTCTTTTTGTAAGGTTTTCCCAGATCTTAAATTGATATTTTGCAGTGGAAGGNACTGAGATTTTTTTGTATTTAATTTCTTTGGAATTTTCTCATTTTCTGTTTGTTCTTTTAAGATAATAGGAGATTCTTTTTGTAAGGTTTTCCCAGATCTTAAATTGATATTTTGCAGTGGAAGGACTGAGTAGGGAAGTGCCATTCCATCATCAACATTATACATGGGTCTATCTGTTTTATTATTTGGATTTGGAATTGGTTGAGCTGGCAATTGGGTAGGCCGAGGTGGAGGCTGATTGGATGGCAATTGAAGCTGTTGAGGTGGTGGACCCAATTGAGGAACCATATTGGGTTGTTGAAAAGATGGAACTTGGAAAGATGGGGCTTGAACTTGAGTTTGCTGATATTGAGGATAGGCTGAAGGTTGTTGATAGGGCTGCAAATAGGCTTGCTGGTATGTCTAGTTACCATGGGCATAACCTCTCCAATTTGGAGCAGATTGGGCTAATGGAGGAGACCACGTCTGCCAGGGCATGGGTGCACTCCATGAATTCTGAATAAGAGTTTGATAATTGGTATGAAATTGCTGCATAGGGTCTTGAGACATACCTGAAAATCGTGGCTTCCAAGGTCTTCATTGTCCCATAAAGTAAAGAGACTCCATGCTTTGATTCTCCTCCATTCGAGCTGCCTGCAACTCTTTCAATCTAGGGAAGTCATCAGTTTTATGATTAAAAGTACATAAGCCACAAATTTCAACTGCATTTAAAGGACATTCTTTAAGTGGGTGTTTCTTTCTACACTTAGGACAAAAGATAGACAAAGCTTGATCTTGCTGGTCCTGTTGTTCTTGTCTCTTCTTGGTTTTTGCTACTTCGACCTGTGTGCCTAATGTGCTCAATAAATCAGTCTTGAAATCTTCTAGCAGATTTCCAAGCTCAGCCCTAGAAATACCACTGTTTGCAGACTTATTTACTTTGGTAATAATGTCCCTTTTTCCAGTGGGCTCTGCTCTGCTAATGCAAATCAGACCTTAAATTTATATCAATCCGGGTCAGTAAGCTTAGAGGCATATCCAAATTTTAGGACTTAGAGCTAGACTTGTTTGGATAATCTAATTATCTGTGAAATAAACCTACTGGCAGATTAAAAATACTGTAACTTTAAAGATAAAAAAATCCTTTTACAGGGATAGCTTCATTTGTTTCTTTTCAAGTATACAACAATCTATTTATGAAAACAATCTATTTGTAAAAGCACTAAGATAATAAAAACAATTAAACAACAGCTCTAACCCTAAGATACATACTACAAGGCTCTGCCTAATATNCAGCAATCTATTTATGAAAACAATCTATTTGTAAAAGCACTAAGATAATAAAAACAATTAAACAACAGCTCTAACCCTAAGATACATACTACAAGGCTCTGCCTAATATTCCAGCGCTGAATGAACAGTTATCAATTAAATTCCCTTACAGGAAAGTGTTCATAATTTATAATTGTTCTTTAACACTTCATCATCGAATAAGCAGTGCTATATAGCATACAGAAATCATGGTCTGAACCATCCCTTCAGTATTTAACTAATACAAGAATAGAGCTTATACAAAAATGCAAAGTGATGTGCGGCACAATGAAATCGTAGCCTGAACTATTCAAATGAGATAACAGAGCTTTTTATAAAATTGANTAACCAATACAAGAATAGAGCTTATACAAAAATGCAAAGTGATGTGCGGCACAATGAAATCGTAGCCTGAACTATTCAAATGAGATAACAGAGCTTTTTATAAAATTGATTAAAAACTAGCTGAATTCGTTCTGCAATAATAAACTGGATACTACAGGAATTAACACATACCAATGGCACAATCTAAATTGCTTGCATAAAATCAAATCACTGCAAACATCCAAATTGCATTCACTGGCAATGTAAGGGTGTGCGAACTCAACAATGGGGGCCCTCTAGTGCCTCGTTCCACACACAATTGAAGATTTACAGAACTTAAACTCTAAATGTATTCACCATAAATTGATTACACAATAAAAACCACGCAGTTAAGAAGCAATATGTGTTCTTCCCAAAATCGTGATGATTTCTTCATTTTTTTGTGAAGTACTTATACAAATTTGAAAGAAAACTGGAAATGCTATAATCCTGGAAACTAATTAATGAACATAGACATCAAGATCCTCTACAGATCCGTGAGACTCAACAAAATCAGAGCTGCCCTTCTTTTGTGCTGAGTGGTAGCACAGGTGGTCGCCTTTGACTGCAGTTGACTTGACACCTGTGAGAGCCATATCAGCTATCCATTGGAAATTCATCCATCCTTGGACACTGAATATCTTCCCTCCATCTTCCAGTTCCTGCCTAGCTGTCCTACAAATTCTCAACTTTGGAGATAATACGGGAAGTTAGCACATCCCGTAATCTGAATAAAAAAATCTTAGTTTAAAATGTTTAAAAAGTCTCAAAACTCAATTTATTAGAAAGCAATGACATTATACCTCTTAACCAATGTTCATGGGTGGACTTTAAAGCTTTTCTAATCAATATGAAATTTTTATGAAGGGAAATGGAAGGTATCTAGGTGGCAAAAAGAGATCAAAATGGTGCCCAACAGACACATCCCAGAATAAACATCGGGGTACAAGACATAATATACATAGGTGAATACATTCCGAAGTTACAAATACATCAACATAAAGAGCACATCCCTAAGAAAATCAAAGCCAAGTGAAAGCACACCAAGAGGGAGGGTAAATGAGCTCATGAATGTAGCAGTTATGTCTCACCTAGGAGAGGCCTGAGACTCCCATACACTACAGTCGAAGGTGTGTAAACAATTATAGCTTCCCTCATCTTCAACACATAAAGCGACTGTGTTTCCCAACCTCTACCTAACCATGGCACTCACAAAATAACCTTTGCAAGTACCCCCTGTGATACCTAGGTAAGGAAACTAAGGTCACCCCAATATAATCAATGCTCAAGTGGACAATCGCACATGGGATCTACCGTATGGGTAGGGTAAAAAATCCCAAATCTTGAAAGCACCAGAGGTACCTCAAAATCCCCTAGATACGAATAAGATGCTAGAAGTATATCTTGCACTAATGCACAAAGAGTGGCAAGGGGATATCCCCACCACAAACATGTATGATGCCTCTTGCTTAACACCTATGTAAGAGGAGACTCCTCATAACACTAATTATACCAACGATTTCTATCTCTCACCTGGACAGACACCTAAATGTGTTTTTTATTAGTCTTGGATAAATTTACTCACAACAACCTATTCCACTAATCTAAAACCTAAGCTTGTTGATGCACCACTATCAAATAAAAAATGTAATTCATTTTAGATTAAGTGTTTATTTTAATGCTATGATTACTCAAAGTAAATGATCATGCAACTAGTGATGTTATGACTCAGCAATGAAGTAAAAATGCACACCTAACAAACAATGCCAAGTGCAAGTTGTCTTTAAATATGAAGAAAGGGGTATGCCACTACATGAGATGCATAAATTCATTATTTTCCAAATGACAATGCAATCCTTCCTATATGAAATCCTAAACACAACTCCCATCCAAGCAATCCAATGCAAGTACCTCCTTAAATCCATATGTGAGATGCAAGTAAGAATGCAACTATATAAATATTTATAAATTTTCAATTTAAAAGAATGAAAATGCAATAAAAGTCATTAAAATTCTCAATCTCTACAGCAAGCATCAAACACAAGCCTAGCAAAACACCGAGACAAAATGACTAATGCACTAATGGAAAAACAAAATGGAGATAGACCAACTAGGAACATTTTCAAAGAAAGAAAATTAACAAAAAGGGGGTTTTTGGTCGCACAAGGAGCAGTCAATAGACATTATAGGAACCCAAGAAGACTCGGCCACATGCACAACCCACCCAAAAACATCCCACATCAATAAATAAACCAAAAGGGAGGATGTATGCGATTGTTCAAAGAACAGTAGCGTATGTACACGACTAGGAAGTGTATTTCTCGTGTATATATGCGACTATATAGTCTCTGACTCGCATATACAGATAAGAAGGTGGTAAAAATCAATCCAAGGGTTAAAATACTCTAAGGGACTATCAATGGATGAACATACTAAAAAATGTGACATAGAAACGAGGAGAAACAAAGAGCAAGTCAAGAAAATCGTGCACCCAAACCCCCCAAAAAAACAAGTAACCTCTCCAACAGAGTCGCCAATTATGTTATGGAGAGAAAATTTCTATGGATTGGGGTAGACCACAATAGATTGAATGAAATAAAAAATAAATCCAATCCAATATGCAAGAGACATAAATTCTGCTAACACTAAGGGATACATAACATACCTTATTCTGGATGGTTGTAGTAGATCCCCGTTGAGATTTTCAAACACACTTGTACCTACAATTCATCCTCAACAACAAAAAACAAAAAAAGCATGATATATGTTAAGTGTTAGGCCTACTCTAGCATATATAAATCCAACATTTATAATCGAACACAACTACATCCATGAATAATAATATTCATAGTCATACACATGTAATGGACGAGAAATGGATATTTCTATTAATAATGAATAGAGATAACAATGACAAACTCTGTCGGCACCTTGTCAAAGTGGAGAAACTGAATTTGTAATGTCCCAAATTTTTCATTGGGTCACAATGGCCAAATCACATTTTCCATACTCATGAAATTTGTCAAAGGGATGCTAAAAGTCAAATAATTTCCAAGGAGGAAAATCACTAGTTTTCTAGGTTGGGGGTGGAAGCTTTGAGATTTGGAATAAGGGAGATAATAAATTATGTTTAGAAATTAGAAGAGGATAAATATTTAATAATGTAGCTTATTAAATAAATACAAGAGAAAATTGAAATGTCTATGGAGAATGGAGACACATGGAGACTATGGGGCCCACTCAAGATAGAATTCCTATGTTAAATGGCATCCTCCTCTTGTAATTTCGAATCTATGGGAATCCTAATGTTTTGGGATGGATTATGAGGTTAATATACTTATCCATATACTTCATAGGTATAATTTGGGATTAATTATAACTTACATGGGAGAGGAAGAGTCGAATGGGAGTTTCATGGACACTTGGCTAGATTCCCCTTACATTTATGACATCTATGACACCAATGATGGAGATTATATGACAATTATAACACAATTCAGATATGAAGGATGAAATACTAAAATAATTACATGTCAGGACTGAATATATCATATTAGAGGTCGAATTTGGGAGTTGGAGAAGGCCAAGAGGCTCCTACTCAAATTTGGGAGAAGAGGGAAGGTGAAGAGAGAGGCCACATGGCATAGCATGAGCAGCCACACCAATTCGACTTGGATTTGGTTTATGGATGGATTTGGAACCTTAGAATACTAATAATTTTTATAAAATACAGGGATAATCCATGAGAAGAAGCTTTTGATTATTTGTGAAATTGTCATTTGTGAATTGTGAGAGATAGTGGATGACTAGTTTTCTTGCTTAAGCCAATTTCAAGGGTGAAAGATTCCCCCTGGTTGGTGTTTGGAGAGGCCACTTAGGTATTTCATGGAGATTTAATGGATTCTTATTTTCAGTTTTAATCTACAGTAAATCATGTGGATTCTTCTATTACAACACTCTCTCTCAACTATTTCCAGTTTTCACACCATATTCATGCCAATGGAGGGATTGCGCTTTGGGTGAGCTATTGATCTCTTTGAGGAATATTGTAATTCCCATTATATTATGTTTTGATGTATATTCTATTTATTTCATGTTCAGAATACCTTAGGTTTAAATACCCAAAATAATTCATGTGAAAATGTTTAACAATGAAGAAATAGTGTCATTTCCCCACTATCTTGTTGTGAACCATTGTAATGCTGATGATTTCGAATTGGGAGAGAATTTAATTGTCCATTTATGATTGTAATAATCTAAATATTCTCTTTTATTCATTCTTATAAAGTTTCAAGTCGAAATTCCCGGGATTTGTATGTCAAAATGACTTTTAATTAGCAAACAATGACCATTTCCACTCTATTTTGATATATGCCATGGTAATGCTTATTATTTTGAATGGAGGAATGTATATATGATAAATGTATAATGTATGGAATGTAATTAATGTATATTTTAAGTCTCATTTTCATTACTTAATAATTGGAATCCATTTTACTCATTTTTATTGCATTGGGAGAAGATTTGGTGCATTTTCCCGAAGGGTTGAAATTATGACTTGGGAGTTGTTTTGGAAAGAGTCATAAAAGCCTGTATAAAATGAACCATGATGCATATGAGACTCTTAAAAGGTACCTTACACATACCCATCCTATTTTCATAAATTCAAGTGACTTTGGGATCATTTGTGAAGCCATTTTCAACAATTACCCAGGGGGAATTGGAGCCCCAATTTGCTAGTAAAGGATCCTACTTTGAACAGAACATTAAACAAGTTTCCAGAAGTAATTGGGAGGTAAAAAAACATACACAAACATCATAATTTAGTTTTTATATCATTCATACACCTTATCTAAATATTTGGGAGCAATTGGGCTGATTTGGAGACCAAGACACTAAAACTAGTCAAGAGCTAAAATTGTGAAACAAATGAAAAATTGGTCATTTTAATAAGAAATTCCAAAAGTGGAACATTATAGTGGTATCAAAGAATGATATTGGCACCTGATTTGGTCTGATATTTATGATTACAATAATTCAGGGTCCACCATTATATATTGAAACCCAAAAGTGCTTTTGTTGAAGAGGAAAAAAAAAGTAGGAGAAGAAGAAACATTTTTTGGAACTATGACTAGGCATGAAAAGGGAACCTCATATGATGGTAAGGAGATAGTAAAAATCATGTAACCTATCCTTGAATACATGACCAATAATATTATGAAAGGATTCTAATTTTTGGCTATCCAAATTTGGGAAAAATATATTGATTTTAAGAAAACCAAGGGGAAAAATGCATCAGTTTGCTTGAAAGAGCAAAAGGAGGAGACCCATGAACCACCTAGTTATGAAATAGGTGAAGTAGAAGAAGTAGTACATGAAGAGGATATAAATTCACTCCAAAGTGACTCTGAAAAATATGAAGAGACATCACATAAGTATGAAGAATTTTTTATTGAAAATATTGAAGATAATTTTCAGACACATGCTACCTTGGAAATGAAACAAAGAGAATCTAATGATGGATGCTTGAAATATGAAGGAGAAACTATTGATGGGTGCTCACACCTATATGTTGGTGACATAGATATAACTTTTTAAAGTGTTTATGAAAGCCAAAATTCCATTAAACATGAAAATGAAGACCTTGTAGCAGTTGAAGAAGAAACAAGATCAACTTCCCCATCACCACTTGAGCTTCATGAAGTTGGTCCAATAAAGAAGGAAGAATATGAGGAGGTTCATTTGTAAGAGCCTCATTTTCTTGAAGGGTCCTTCAATATGAATGAAAATAATATCCAAGAGTCCCTTATCATACTCCATGACACTCAAGCATTGGTATCAAATTCTTGTTGGAGAGCTACTTCCTTGGAGGAGCCATCCTTCCTTGAAGACACGGAGAAGATTCAAATAGAAATGTGCAACAACAAAGGTAATTTAATGTCTTTGATTTTTGATATAAAAAATGTCATTGAGCTTAGTGAATGGTTACATGAATCCTACATTAAGAATAATAAAGTTATTGATAAGCTCACAATTCAAAATGAGCAACTTCTTGAAAAGTTGCAAGATAGTTGTTTTTCCTCCTATGTTTTAGATTTTCATAACGTATATTGCTTGGAGGATTCTCATGACATGATGTATCATGAGAAACATGAAAAATTTCAGGTTCTTGATGTGTTTGAAGATGAACTTGAAGAGATCCAAACACTTAATGTGGTGGAACAGAAACTTGCATTGTCTCTTGATGAAGGGTATGCAATTTTTAAAGAAGATCATGATTCCTCTACATTGGAACCAATATATAACAAAGGTTTCACACTCTTGAAGGAGCTGCATAATCCTATCCCTATGGATCCTTCACATTATGACAATTTTTAACATACTGATCATTTGGGTGAGTTGGTTCTTTCTCCTACATCCTACACTTCTAAATTTTGTAGCAGTCATCCTAATGAAGTATGGGTGAAAGGTTTCTTTTTTGTGGTGCCACATGAAGAGGATGGACATTCTATTTATCCTTTTGATGATGGAATTAGTAGAGCACAATCTTATTTAAATTTCCAGCAGCATCATTTTTTACATTATGATTATACACATCTACATGGGTGCACCTATGATGTTCACTTGAGTCACTTGGAGACTCGTGATTTTCCTTGCTCCTTTCCTAGTCTATTTGAAGTTGGAGGAACTTCATCCCACACTGGGATGAAGAGTTATATGATTGAATAAAATTATTATTGGCAGCAACATACTCTGATGTTACATGATGATATACATATTCATGAGTGTATTGATGATACTTCTTTGAGACACTTGAAGTCTTCATGTTTTCCTTGCTCCTTATTTTGTTCATAGTTTGGTGGAGGTTCTCCATTCACTTATTGGATGAAAGAACACATGGATGATTATATTGATGCACATTACATATAATTTGGAGCACATTATTATTAACATTTGCAGTAGCATTCCTTGTTACTTTTTGATGATGCACATCTACATGGATGCACCTATGATATGCATTTGACTCACTTAAAGACTCATGGTTTTTATTGCTCAACACTTGGTTCATTTGATGTTGGAGGAACTTCATCCAACACTAGGGTGAATAGACTTATGATAGGAGAACATTTTTTTACCAGCCACATATGTTGTTATATCTTTATGATTCACTCATTCATGGATGTATGGGTAAGACTTATTTGAGACATTTGAATTCTCCTTGTTTCTGTTGCTCACTATTTGGTTCAAATTGGAGTGGAGATTCTTCATTCACTTCTTAGATGAAAGAATACATGGATGAATATTTTTATGCATATAAATTCCTTTTGGAGTAGCATTATAGGACATGGGATACTCAACTATGTCATTGGAGCATATTTGATTGGTCACTTGAAGCATGTATGTACTTGGAAAATGGTAGTCTACTCACTAGGAGGGATACGCACTTTCATGATTTCTTGGTGCGGCACCTCGTTGATGTACATTATTATTATGTTTTTATATACTTTGCTGATATATATTATGCACTCATGATGTTTGGAAGAATGCATACAATAAAATGGGATCTAGGAATTCTCTTTCCAAATGTTATGGGCTGGAGAGCACTCTTAATTGTTGGAGTGCAATACAAGCAAAGGGACCCTGGGATAGTTTTTAGTCCCATTGATTTAAAATTCTTTGGGAAACAAGTAGTATGGGAAATGGATTCTCCATTTAATAAGGTGATGTTAATAATAGTAGTGCAGCATCAAGAATGATGGTTCCTCTCTGAAATATTCATGGAATCTCAAATACTCAAGGTGGGAAGCTTAGTGGCAACTTCAAAGAATCACACAGAAACCAGGTTCTTCAATAACCATGTTTGAGATTTATTGAGGTCAAGAAATAATGGGAAGGGAGGATTTATAATGTCCTAAATTTTGAATTGGGTCACAATGGCCAAATCACATTTTCCATATTCATGAAATTTGTCAAAGGGATGCTAAAAGTCAAATAATTGCCAAGGAGGAAAATCACTAGTTTCCAAGGTTGGGGGTGGAAGCTTTGAGATTTGGAATAAAGGGGATAATAAATGATTTTTAGACATTAGAATAGGATAAATATTTAATAATGTAGCTTATTAAATAAATACAAGATAAAATTGAAATGGCTATGGAGAATGGAGACACATGGAGACTATGGGGCCCACTCAAGCTAGAATTCCTATGTTAAATGGCATCCTCCTCTTGTAATTTTGAATATATGGGAAGCCTAATGTTTTGTGATGGATAAAGAGGTTAATATAATTTTCCATATAATTAATAGGTCTAATTTTGGATGAATTGTAACTTACATGGGAGAGGAAGATCCAACGTTTCATGGACACTTGGCTAGATTCCCTTTACATTTATGACATCTATGACACCAATGATGGAGATTCTATGAACGTTATGACAAAAGTAATATCTGAAGGTTGAAATACTGACATATGGACATGTCAGGACTGAATATATCATCTTAGAGGTCGAATTTGGGATTTGGAGAAGGCCAAGAGGCTTCTACTCAAATTTGGGAGAAGAGGGAAGGTGAAGAGAGAGGCCACATGGCATAGCATGAGCAGCCACACCAATTCGACTTGGATTTGGTTTATGGATGGATTTGGAACCTTAGAAGACTAATAATGTTTATAAAATACAGGGATCATCCATGAGAAGAATCTTTTTCTCATTTTTTAAATTGTCATTTGTGAATTGTGGGAGCTAGTGGATGACTAGTTTTCTTGCTTAAGCCAATTTCGAGGGTGAAAGATTCCCATCCTAGTTGGTGTTTGGAGAGGCCACTCAGGTATTTCATGGAGATTTAATGGAGTATTATTTTTAGGTGTAATCTATAGGAAATCATGTGGATTCTTATATTGCAGCACTCTCTCTCAACTATTTCCAATTTTCACACCATATTCATGCCAATGGAGGGATTGCGCTTTGGGTGAGCTATTGATCTCTTTGGGGAATATTATAATTCCCATTATATTATGTTCTTATGTATATTATCTATATTTCATGTTCAAAATACTATCAGTTCGAAATACCCAAAATAATTCATGTAAAATGTTGAACAATGAAGAAATAGTGTCATTTCCCCACTATCTTGTTGTGAACCATTGTAATGCTGATGATTTAGAATTGGGAGAGCCTTTAATTGTCCATTTATGATTGGAATCAGTTCAATATTATATTTTATTCATTATCAAAAAATTTCAAGTCGAAATTCCCAAGAGTTGTATGTCAAAATGACTTTTAATGAGCAAACAATGACCATTTCCACTCTATTTTGATATATGCCATGGTAATGCTTATTATTTTGAATGGAGGAATGTATCTCTGATACATGTATGATGTATGGAATGTAATTAATGTGTATTTCAAGTCTCTTTTTCATTAATTAAGCATTGGAATCCATTTTACTCATTTTTATTGCATTGGGAGAAGATTTGGTGCATTTTCCCCAAGGGTCGAAATTGTGACTTGGGAGTTGTTTTGAAAAGAGTCATAAAAGCCTGTATAAAATAATCCATGATGCATATGATACTTTTAAAAGGTTCCTTACACATACCCAGCATATATTCATAATTTCAAGTGACTTTGGGATCATTTGTGAAGCCATTTCCGACAATTACCCAGGGGGAATTGGAACCCCAATTTGCTAGTAAAGGCTCCTACTTTGAACAAAACATTAAACAAGTTTGTAGAAGTAATTGGGAGGTAAAAAAAAATACATGAACATCATAATTGAGTTATTATATCAGTCATACACCTTCTCTAAATATTTGGGAGCAATTGGGCTGATTTGGAGACCAAGACACTAAAACTAGTCAAGAGCCAAAATTGTGAAAAAATGGAAAATTGGACATTTTAATAAGATTTCCAAAGAGGGTACTTTACATAATTATCCACCTAGGCCTCCACCACTTCAATTTTCCATCTCAATGGAAATCTTGGGAAGAGCAGCAATGTGTGCTCAAAAGGACAAAGGGATGCAGACTCAAGCATGTAACACATATTTCATTAAATTTGTAATTATTTAGTGGATCTAGAATTTAGAACTTCCGCTAGATTGAGTTATTTCAAGATGAGGAAAGTCCTTACATAATGTCTAGTAATATTATTTATAGTTTGTATTTAATGTTAAGTTGATTAAATTATTTTATGACACAATACCAACATTGTATTTGTTACTACAACAATTAGAAATATTGTCGTAGTAATTATTTGTGTCTTTGTTGAGTATGCTGTTTTATTTTTGGAAGTTCGCACCACTTATAATCAATACAGGAAAATATTTTATGACTTTAAAGTCTAATTTTTAGCCTTGTAATGATTAAAATAAATTATGAATTCAAATAGCAACATAATTTATTATTATTGTTGTTGGTAGTGGTAGTGGTAGTGTATTAAAAACTAAGTTGATGAATGTTTACTTTATGAATTATAGATTAACATGAGAAATTTCTTACCTATAAATTTATTTAATGATATTGATGTTAGTAAAGCCTCCCTTATTTATTAATATTATTTATTTTAACAATCAAAATTAATTATGAACTAGAATAGCATTAGTGCAGTAGAGTTTGATTTTTTTAATATACAAGAGGAAAGGGGGAAAACCAACTTAACTAATTATTGCAAGTGTTTATTATTTATTTATGAAGTATTTGAACAATGTGTTTAATTGAAAAGAGCATATTTTTATTGAAAATATAGATATCTTACAATATTTATATTATCAATAAGATTTAAATCATGTCTTAATTTATGTTAGGGCATGGAGGAATCGAACCACCATTGTCCTGCTTGGAATGCAAGTGCTCTTCCATTGAGCTAGCACCCTTTACAACATGAGGGGAGAGGGACTATGTTAACACCTAGATTACACATTTCTAATCCTCCGTGACAAAGCAAAAGGATGTTTTATTTAGAGAGGAAGTCTAGAAGATGTTTTAAAGTTCATTATTGAATATGATT
>LPNX011053253.1:306701-351390 GCA_001517045.1 Pseudotsuga menziesii
TGGGTATGCCCCACAAGAAAGAACCCAACCTAAATAGTGATGAAGACACCAAGTGCAGTTAATAGTGATAGAAACATGAAAACATAATGATTCTTATTATCACTAGCTGCAGTGTCCAACTGTGACAACAAATGTGGAGGAAGAGGTTTAAAATCAAGATTTTGATTTGGTGAGCTTCCATTTAAAGATAGGAAAGCATCCTTGTACACTCTACATTTTGAGCAAATAGAGTTTTGAAGTAATGCATTTGAAAGTGTGTTTCTTGAACTTCCACTCTCATAAAGCAAATCACCATACATATCAAGGTGTGGGTATTCAAGGTCCCTCAAGCACTTTGCAAGAGATGTAATGGTAAATTGTGATCCCATGTGTACAGATGGTAGGGAAAAATGACCAAAACCTCTTGTGCTATGCCCATGTGTTAGCATACCTGTCAACAACAAACCCAAGTTTGTTCCTGCAACAGATTTTGATTTGACACGTAATCTTGGGATTGAAGTCTTTGTTTTGTCCATTTTATCATGGATAATGCTCAAGTATTCCTTTGGATACCACTTTGACATAATTCTGTGGACATAGTAGAAATATCTTCCACACATAACAATCTTGTTATGTTTCTTCAGTCTAGCTCATGCCTTTTCTTCCAGCCCTTTTGTAGTCGCTATCTTCATCTGTGCTTTCAACACGATACATTCACTACATTTACTGAAGTTAGTGTTCTTTGAGAATGCCACATCTGGAAAATGAGTATTCCAAATCTTGCTCATTGCTGGTTGTGATATTGATGGAAAATTTAGCTCTTGAAGAGCCTCGTTGATCTCTTTTAACAAAGAAATTTGGGTGTACGTTGATGGCAGCAATATTAAAGGAACAGATGTTCCATCTTCTTCAAGTTGTCATGTTTGGTTCGGTGAAAAGTATGAATTATCCATTACAATTTTGTGCAATATTTCTATGGCTGCCACAATATGTGCACGTGGTTTGCATTTGTTGGTGTTACCATGAATTCCTTTCACATGTCCTTGTTGGAAATTATGTTGGTAATTATAAAAGGTGCTTTGAGGAATATTATGTATCTTGTACCATGCTTTCTTACAAATAATATCTCCATTAAACCTCGTGTCCTTTACTTTCCTAATAGTAGGAGGTAGGCGATGGCCATGGCTCTTTGACATGATTTTGTTGGAAAGGAGTGAATTCAAGACAAATTCCCTAATGTCATTTTTTTTTAAGAGTTTCATACCCCTTCTAGCAGTTGCAATGGATTTCCTATCCACATGTTGAAGACAATATTGTTTGCAACATTCATCGGCTGCCAAAAGTCGGATTTCTTTCTCTTCATCTCTTTGTATTTGAAAGTTTCCAAATATTTTTGTAGCCACAACTCATTTAATCCTTTTATATGGCCTCGTTGCATGCATAGCAATTGAGTCTGGATCTTTTTCATTTAAAAGATCATCATCCCATGTGTTTAAGGGACTTGTTTCCTCTATAAGATCCCATACCGCCATTTCCTTGGGTGCCTCCTTGAAATTTTCATTCACCCTTAAAATCTCACCTTCATTGTCCACCAACTTATTTATTGGCCATCTAACCAAACAATGTATAGACTTGTCCCCAATCCTACACCTTTCATAATTTCTATCTATGTCTTCCACAAAAACACCGAATTCCTTTTCACCTAACATTTCACCCTCAACCATGTCATCCTCACGGACATTAACTATGATCCCTTTGGCAATGCGCATGCTTGTTCCTGTGCATTCATGTGTAAGAGAAACCTTTTTACATGTGAATGTAAGCCTATCTTGGGGAGTATTTACTGGATGATCATGACAATGAGGTTCCAAATCTGATTCTGGCCAAATCTCATAAGATCCCAATGCACCCCCTAGTGTATTCTCAAATCCTGTTGGATGTGGCAAAAGAGCATCATGTTTTAACACTTTCTCAATGTTAACCACTATGGATCCCTTTTTCACCATCCTAGCATGCACCTTATGACCAATATTTGTATTAAATATGGAGCCTTCACCCACCTTCAATCCACATTGCAAAAGATCTACCTTGTCTCCAATAGAAAATGCAGAAGAGACATTTGCACCTACACAGCAAATTAAACAAACTTAGTATTTGCTAAAAAAAAACAAGCAATGTACTATAAAAAACACTTAACATGTGCTTAAAGATTTTAATTTACCTTTGCTATGCCTCAAATATATGATCTTCCATGGATGTAAGTCTCCTTCATCAACATCTTCCACAATCAAATGTGGTTCAATGACATCAATTATCAAAACCATAACATATCCTACATTAAGCCTTTGTCCACCATAATGAGTTGTAGTCTCTGTAGATTCAACCTTTCCTAGTCCAACAACTTGACCATTAATTATGAGGTCAACATAGTCTCCTCTTGTCAAAATTATATTTTCCATTGTAACTCCTCCCAATTTATGTAACACATTTGAATTGTAGTTTGTAATTAAGGTTAAGCCATATGAAGTGTATGTTCAAAAAAGTAATATAGTT
Source organism: Pseudotsuga menziesii (assembly GCA_001517045.1). Lineage (NCBI taxonomy): Eukaryota > Viridiplantae > Streptophyta > Pinopsida > Pinales > Pinaceae > Pseudotsuga > Pseudotsuga menziesii. The sequence goes on from LPNX011053253.1 coordinate 309,234, forward strand.
GCAATAATTCAAAACAATAGGGTAGCCCTTTTGTATGCCATGAAACATTGTTCCCCTACATCTTGTGCATGCTTGCAAAAAGGAATTTACATATAAATTACACAAAATATATATGAAGAGATAACAATAACAGATCCAAGAATTATTAGAGAATGATAGATATCAACTCCAATAAAACCACCAAATTCCTATTTAACTTTGGACATGGGACTTATATTATTGATGTATGTGTATGAATGTGCTGGAAATCTAGCTAGAGTTAGCTTTCGTTCTTAAAATGTTGCACGTTGAATGAAAGTTAATGTGTGTTAGTTTTAATAATGTAGTTTTTCATCTAACAAAATCACATTGTCATCAATCACATTACACCATGATGGAAATCTAGCTGTGTTAGTTTTCATAAAGTAGTTTTTCATCTAACAAAATCACATTGTCATCAATCACATTACACCATGATGGAAATCTAGCTGTGTTAGTTTTCATAATGTAGTTTTTCATTTAACAAAATCACATTGTTATCAATCACATTACACCATTATGAAAATCTAGCTGTAGTTAGCTTTCATTCATAAAACATTGCATGGTGACTTCAAGCTAATTTGTGTTAGTTTTAATATGGTAGTTTTCTATCTAACACAACCACATTGTTATCAAATACATTACACCATAATGAAAATATAATGGAGTTAGCTTCCTTCTAACAACATGGCATGGTAAGTGAAGCCTAACATGCGATTGATTTCATAAGGAAGTTTTCCATCTAACACAACTACATTGTCATCAATCACATTGCACTACGATATAAATCTAGCTGAAGTTAGTTTTCGTTCTTAAAACATTGCACGGTTAGTGAAAGCTAAAGTGGGTTACTTTTCATAAGGTAGTTTTTCATTTGACACAACCACATTGTCATCAATTAGTTTTTCATCTGACAAAACCATATTGTCATCAATTACATAGCACCATGATGAAAATCTAGTTACAGTTAACTTTCATTCTTAAAACATTGCACCATGAGTAAAAGGTAATGTGTGTTATCTTTTCATAATGCAGTTTTAAATATAAGACAACCACATTGTCATCAATCACATTGCACCATGATGGAAATGTAGTTGGAGTTGGCTTTCATTCTCAAAACATTGCACGATGAGTGAAAGCTGATGTGTGTTAGTTTTCATAAGGTAGCTTTCTATCTAAAACAACCACATTGTCATCAAATATATCACACCATGATGGAAATATAGCTGGAGTTATCTTTTATTTTAACAACATGTCATGATGAGAGAAATCTAATGTGTGTTAGCTTTCATAAAGTAGTTTTTCATTTACCACAACCACATTGTCATCAATCACATTGTACCACAATGGATATCTATTTGGTATTAGCTTCCGTCCTTAACTCATTGCACAGTGAGTGAAATCTAATGTGTGTTAGCTTTCATAATGTAGTTTTCCATCTAGCACAACCACATTGTTATCAATCACAATTCACCATGATGGAAATCTAGTTAGAGTTAGCTTTTGTTCTTAAGACATTGCACGATGAGTAAAAGATAATGTGTGTTAGCTGTCATAAATTAGTTTTCCATATAACACGGTCATATTGTCCTCAAATACATTACACCATGATGGAAATCTAGTTGGAGTTAGCTTTCCTTCTAACAACATGACATGATGAGTGAAAGCAAATGTGTGTTAGTTCATTGCACCCTGATGGAAAGCTAGCTGGAGTTAGCTTTTGTTCTTAAAACATTGTACGGTTGAGTGAAAGTTAATGTGTGTTACTTTTCGAAATGTAGCTTTCTATCTAAAACAATCACATTGTCATCAAATACATAACATGATGATGGAAATATAGCTATAATTAGCTTTCCTTTTAACAATGTGTTAGCTTTCATTCTTAAAGCATTGTACGATGAATGAAAGCCTAATGTGCATTAGCTCATTGCACCAAGATGGAAATCTAGTTAGTGTTAGCTTTTGTTTTTAAAACATTGCACGGTGAGTGAAAGTTAATGTGTGTTAGAATTCATAAGGTAGTTTTTTATCTAAAAGAGTCACATTGTCATCAAATGCATAACACCATGACGAAAATCTAGCTGAAGTTAGCTTTAGTCCTTAAATCATTGCATGATGATTGAAATCTAATGTGTTATCTTTCATAATGTAGTTTCCATCTAACACAACCAGGTTGTCATCAATCACAATGCACCATGATGGAAATCTAGTTGTTGTTAACTTTCATAAGTTAGTTTTCCATCTAACACAACCACATTGTCATCAAATACATTACACCATGATGGAAATCTAGTTGGAGTTAGTTTTTCTCCTAACAACATAGCCGGATTAGTTTTCTATCTAACATAATCACATTGTCACATTGCACCGTGATGGAAATCTAGCTGGAGTTAGCTTTCGACCTTAAATCGTTGCACGGTGAGTGAAATATAATGTGTTTTCGCTTTCATAATGTAGTTTTCCATTTAACACAGCCAAATTGTCATCAATCAAAATGCACTATGTTGAAAATCTTGTTAGAGTTAGCTTTTGTTCTTAAAACGTTGCATGGTGAGTAATAGCTAATGTGCATTAAATTTCGTAAGGTAGTTTTTCATCTAACATAGCCACATTGTCATCAAATACATTACATCATTATGCAAATCTACCTGGAATTAGCTTTCCTTCTAACAACATCACACAATGAGTGAAAGCTAATGTGTGTTAGCTTCCATAAGGTAGTTTTTCATCTAACACAACCACATCATCATCAATCTCATTGCTCCGTGATGGAATTATAGCTGGAGTTACCTTTCGTCCTTAAATCATTGCACGATGAGTGAAACGCAATATGTGTTAGCTTTCATAATGTAGTTTTTCATCTAGCACAATCACATTGTCATCAATCATAATGCACCATGATTAAAATGTAGCTAGAGTTAGGTTTCGTTATTAAAACATTGCACGGTGAGTAAAACAAATGTATGTTAACTTGCATTAAGTAGTTTTTCATCTAACACAACCACATTGTCATCAAATACCTTACACCATGATGGAAATCTAGCTGGAGTTAGCTTTTCTTTTAACAACATGGCACGATGAGTGAAAGCTAATATGTGTTATCTTTCATAAGGTAGTTTTCCATGTAACACAACTACATTGTCATCAAACACATTGCACCGTGTTGGAAATATGGTTGGAGTTAACTTTCATCCTTAAATCATTGCACAGTGAGAGAAATCTAATGTGTGTTAGCATTCATAATGTAGTTTTCCATTTAGCACAATCACATCGTCATCAATCACAATGCATCAAGATGAAAATCTAGCTAGAGTTAGTTTTCCTTCTTAAAACATTGCACGGTGAGTAAACTAATGTATGTTAGCTTTCATAAAGTAGTTTTCCATCTAGCACAGCCACATTGTTATCACATACAATACATGTAACACCCCGGTTTTGACCTCGTTGCATTAGATGTATATGATGATGTATAAATTGTAAATGATCATGGTGTGGAGCTAAAGGCCAAGGCCCCACCATTGATCAGTTATGCTATGTTTTGGGATTTAAATTGTCACTGATTGTATATTGGGGCATGCGGCATATATATTATGTTGGTCATCATGTAAATATGCGTCTGTAATTAATTAAATGAACCTGACCAGCTACGATCGCGGAAACTAAATCGAAAGGGGCATGATTTTCACAAGGATAAGGATGTGGGGAATTTGTCCAACTTTGGCCAATAGGGGGAAAAACCCATGTGTCTTCTTCCCTTGTTTTATTCCAACCACTTTCATTAAGAAAGGCTGGTGGTGGTTGAGGTAGTTATGATCTTTGGGAGTGGGGTGGCAGGACTGTCAGTCCTCACCCACATGCACACTCCACCCACTGTTGACTTCACTAGGGCGGGAAAACCTTCACGCACTCTCCAATTCGTGACCTCACGATTTGGCTGTTCATCTTCACGCAGGGAATGGTGGTTCATTCTCACGCACAGGAGTTTTCCTGGTTTTACGCATGTCATTTTCCTTCATGGATTTGCGAATGGTTCGGCTATATTCTTCCCTCACGGGATGATTGTGGGTTTTGCATTGTTGATCACGCTCACCCATAGGCTGGGAGACTGTAATTTATTCCCTAGCGTGGTCTGTATATGTTTTCTTGGTGATCTCGTTTCCCAGGACGGGCTGTGTTTTCCCACATTGTTGGCTGTGGTTGTTGTAGTCTTCCTTACATGTTGGGGGCTGATGTAAATTCGCCTGAGAGTCATTTTGGCCATGACAGGGCCAAGAATGACTTAGAATTCATTTTTCCCTGTTTAAGCTGTGACAGCTAAATTAATTGCCTAAGTGCAATGGTTGGTCTTCGGACTATGAGAGGAGCAGGGATGTTGGCTTAGATTTGCTTGATAAACTTGGTGGTTGGAAACCACACACACAGAACTGGAGGGCTAGCCTTCTTCTCCATCACCCCTGAATAGCACTGGAAGGGAATGCAGGGCCTGAGGGAGTGTGTAGTAGAGAAGGGATTGATTCCTTGTGTTGGGTGTGTTTGGGTGTCTTAGAGGTCAGGCTAGTTCTGGTGTAGGTGTTCTTGGCTCTGTAATGAGCTCACCAGCTTAGCAATTTGCCTTCTCCAGCTCCTTGGTATCCTGATAAACCCAACTGTGTTGGCTTGGCTGTGTTTGTGTATCCTTGGGTATGTGTAAGCCTACTTGTTCCCTTATTCCTTGGAGAATCATGCCCAGCTCGGGGGTGGCAGAGTTTCTGAGAGATTAAGGAGCTCGCTGGCCTATGGTTGGTGGAACGTTGTAGCGACGTAGCTGGTTGCGGATCGAATTCTTCATAAGATAAGTGATCTTGTCCAATTATACTTCTGCAACCTTAATTTCTATTAATGAAATGATGAACATGTTGAATGCATCCATGACTGAATGCTGTTGGTTTCCGCTATGTATAATGAATGCTTGTTTGAATGTATGATGTTTTTGCTGTGTCTGATAGATGATTGCATAAGTGCATGTTTTTACTTCATGCAGTCTCCTTCAGCATTCTGTTTCAACCATTTTGAGTATGCATTTTTTCATCGGGCACTTATCCCATGTGTTTGAAGCTTGTAGTCACGTCCTCTTCTCCGGTCAGAGGCATGGGGACATGACATTATGGTATCAGAGCACTAGTTTGGCAACAATGGGCCTTTATGGGCCAAGAAGATGCAATGACCGAAGTAGAATTGCCTTCTTCCTAGTAGCAATCAGGAATTTGAGGACAGCAAAAATTTCAAGAATTTTTCTAAGTGCTGACAGTCTGGTCATCGAAAAGTTAGAGGTTCCGAATTCCGATGTGGCGGAAGGTCTAGCGGTTTCCCATCCGCCGTTGCGGCTGCGGAAGGGATTCGATCACCGATTCTATAGAAGAAGGAAAGGTCCGGGCGTCCGCCGTTGCGGATGGAGAAATGATTAGGTATCTACCGTTGCGGAAGCCAAAGTCATTTGGCTTCCGATGTATAAAGACCACCGATGCCCGAAGTGGAAAATTTTCTATGTAAACAGTCGCCAGTCGGAAGAGAAATCGTTTTGTGAGCCGCCGTTGCGGAAGAAAAAGCAATAAGTCTTTCGACGGGGAAATCCTTCGATCGCTGACATGTCAAAAGTGTTACAACTCGAGGTTGGTTCACCAATTGGAAGAAGTTAAGGTTTGGAGAGCCGCTGTTGCGAAAGCCAAAGTCATTTGGCTTCCGATGTCAGAAGTCTGCCGACGCCGGAACAAGCCGCAAAATTTGTCTAAGTGTCCGTCGAAAGAAGAAAATGACCGAACGTCCGTCGTTGCGGAAGCCAAAGCCATTTGGCTTCCGATGTAAACAGCCGTCGATCGGAAGAGGAAGCGATTGAGCATCCACCGTTGTGGAAGCGGAAGCGCTAAGACTTCCGATGTGGAAAGACATCCGACAGCCGATGGGTTATAATCTGCGGAACGATTAAAGCTTCCGAGAGCCGATTCGATGGAAGATCTAGTGAAACAAGAGCCAATTCAATGGATGGGATAAGGGTTCCGTGAGCTGATTCTGCGGAACGGTTAGTTGGTTGAGAGCCGAATCTGCATAGGAAAAAAAAAATTTGAGTTTCTCTGTGGGATTTTTCCAGCAAGTTTTGACGGTTTTTAATTGGGATTTTAAGCAGTTTTCCAGTGGTTTCTCAAGGGCTAAGAAGGAGAAAAGTGGCAGCGATCTTATGCGCCAGATTGCGCAAAAACCAGTAATTTACAACAACAACAAAAAAAAAACGAGGGCGCTGCCACAAGGGGGCAAGCCCCCTTGACCCCCGTCGTCCCCCTCAGATAGACATTCTTTGATGAAGAAAATTTTGTGTGTTTGGGCAAATTGTCATTTTATGATCAGCACCAGGTGAAGGTAAGTGATTCTGATTTATAAGCTATCCATCTAACGTTTGTATTAACACGTTTGCAGAGTCATAGTCACCTCCCAGGGCAATATTCCAGGTGGTACAGTTGGTAGGTAAGTGGTGGTTCAGTTATGAGAACCCATGATGGGTATGATGCTTGGGATTCTTATGAGCGAGTGGAAGATGCCATGGGTGAAAATGTCTGTAATAGAAATGACGACATAGAGTCTAATGGAAGGAGATTCCAAGAGACACTGTCAGATGTTGTAGCCACTATGATAAGCTTAATTAAATCCCAGGAGGAGCAGCATCAGTTGAATACTGCTATGCTACAGAGTTTGACAAACTTGCAAAGGAATATAGACTCTGGACGAGGTACAGCAAGACCAGAAGGCAGTAAGAGCAGTACCAAGAGAAGGAGAAGGACTTCTAGTGGATCATCTAATTCTGAAGAATCCAGTGGGGATTCCAGTTCTTCTTCTCATAAAAAGAAAAGAAAGAGATACCATAGGGATCGCTCTCGTGATGAATTTAAAAAGGATAAAATTCCTACATTTGATGGTGAGGTAAAGACTGGACAAAAGGATGAAGCTTGGCTTCTTGGAATAAAGAAGTACTTTCAAGTGCATGATTATTCAGGAAACATGAAGGCAAGAGTTGCCATATTCAATCTAAATGGAAGAGCATCCATTTGGTGGGAAGACTTCAAGCAAGTAAAAAGGATCAGTGAAAGGAGACTTAAGTGGAAGCAGTTCAAGAAGTATTTCAAGCAGAAATACCTCTCTGACAGGTATTACGATGATAAGATTAAGGAATTCCATGAGCTGAGATTGGGACAGCAGACCATGGAAGAGTATGCAAATAAGTTTTTGGAGCTGTTGAGGTATGTCTGGTATATCAGAGATGAAAAAGTGAAGGTCCATCATTTTCTGAGTGGATTACCTCAGTCTTACAAAGATCGAATTGATTTTTACAAACCTAGAACTCTTGAAGAAGCAATAAGGAAGGCTAAGTATTGCTATGAGCAAAGCAAAGGTAAGCCAAATTACCATAAGGCATGGAAGGACAAGAAGAATGAGAAGTTTGACCAAAGAAAGAAGGGTTTCAAACCTTCTAGCTTTGGGAATCAGCAGAAGTAGCCATCTCAAGCTGCGAGTAAGCTAGTTGGAATGACCGGAGAAAAGCCTAAGGACCCACAACAAAATATAGGACCACTTCAATGTTGGAAATGTGGAGGACCCCACATGCGCAGAAATTGTCCACTCGAGAATGAGGGTGCAAGGCCAGCTTATAATGTTCAAGAAGCAGAAACAGTGGGTCAAGTAGCAAGGGTGGTTCCTAGGATTTATGCAGCACTGGAGGACCGTCAAGCAGATCACCAGTCAGCTGTAGTTGAAGTAGCAGGTAAGATTGTTGAGCAATTTGTTTCTATTTTGATTGACCCTCGTTCTACTCACAGTTACATTACTCCTAGAGTAGTGGAAATGTGTGCTTTTAAGAAAGTAAAGCATAGGAAGTCTTGGTTAGTCCAGCTAGCCACTGGAACTAAGAGAAAGGTCAGTGAAGGAGTAGAGAAATGTCCATTGGTCATGAATGGATTGGTCACATGTGTAGATCTGAATGTTCTACTGCTTGGTTCCTATGATGTTCTCATTGGAATGGATTGGTTAGAAGCTCATAGGGTAAAGCTTGACTGCTACAATAATACTTTTGAATGCACGAATGAAGAAGGGAACCTCGTGGTTGTACAAGGTATTCCAAAGGTAATTTCAGTCCGGTAGGTTTCAGCAATGCAATTAAAGAAGTTCTGTAGGAAGGGTTTCCAGTTGTATGCAACTCAGATTTTGGAGGAAACGAGAGATGAAATCCCTAGGATGGAGGACTATCAAGTGTTACAGGAATTCAGGGATGAGTTTCCTGATGAGATTCCAGGGCTTCCTCCAAAGCGAGACATTGATTTCACAATTGAACTTGTGGCAGGAACAGTGCCAATGTCCAAGGCACCCTACAGGATGAGTACATCGGAGATGTTAGAGTTGAAGATGCAACTGCAAGAGTTGTTGGAAAAGAAGTATATCCGACTGAGTGTGTCTCCTTGGGGAGCACCAGTTCTGTTTGTAAAGAAGAAGGATGGTACACTCAGGTTATGTATTGATTATAGACAATTGAACAACGTTGCTGTGAAGAATAAGTATCCTTTGCCTAGGATTGATGACCTCTTTGATCAAATGAGAGGAGCAAAGGTATTTTCCAAGATTGACTTGAGGTCTGGTTACCATCGGGTGAGAATCAAGGATGAAGACATTCAGAAGATAGCCTTTAGGACAAGGTATGGGCATTATGAGTTTGTAGTGGTACCATTTGGTCTCACAAATGCACCAGCTACATTTATGTGCCTCATGAATAGTGTCTTCAACAAGTATTTGGACAAGTTTGTTCTTGTTTTCCTTGATGACATTCTTGTTTATTCTAAGAATGAGGAAGAGGATGAAGAGAATTTGAGATTGACATTGAATTTGCTCAGGGAGCATCAGTTGTATGCAAAACTAAGCAAGTGTTACTTCTATATAGATATAATTCAGTATCTGGGACACATTATCTCAGAGGAGGGTATATCTGTGGACCCTGAAAAGATAGAAGCCATTATGAATTGGCCTACTCCAAGAAATGTGACAGATGTAAGATCTTTCATGGGACTTGCAGGATACTACATGAGATTCATTGAGGGATTCTCCAAAGATACACATGCAATTACTTCTTTGCAAAAGAAGGGGATGAAGTTTGAATGGACATCGAGGTGTGAAGAAAGCTTCCAGCAGTTGAAGAATCTTCTCACTAGTGCACCAGTATTGAAGGTTGCAGATTTAGAGAAAGATTTTGTGGTGTGTACCGATGCATGCGGACAAGGGCTTGGAGGAGTCCTTATGCAGGACAACCACGTGATATGTTATGAGTCAAGAAAGTTGAAGGAGCATGAGAAGAAATACGCCACTCATGATCTAGAGCTTGCAGCCATAGTACATGCTCTCAAGATGTGGAGACATTACTTGATGGGCAGGAGATTTGAGCTCAGGATAGATCATTGTGGACTGAAGTACCTATTTGATCAGCCTACTCTGAATGCTAGGCAAGCAAGATGGCTGGAGTTTTTATGTGAATTTGATTTTGAAATCAAGCACATAAAGGGAAAAGAGAATAAGGTGGCTGATGCACTCAGCAGGAAAGTGCAAGAAATGCATGTGGCATCTCTTAGTATTTGCCAATCAGATTTGAGGCAGCAGATTGCCAACCATGTTGCCGGAGATGAATTGTATGAGCAAGTAAAAGACAAATTGCAGCAGCAAAGTATCGAGAAGAGGTATGAGGGATATAAATTGGAAGAATATGGACTTCTCACTTATAAAGGAAGAATTTATATTCCGAAGGTAGCATATTTGAGGAGAGTTGTTATGGATGAAATCCATCAAGTTCCGTATTCTGGTCACCCAGGATATCAGAAGACAATTACTACAGCTAGAAAGCAGTACTTTTGGCTAGGAATGAAAAAGGACATGGTCGAGTACATTTCAAGGTGTATGAAATGTCAGTAGGTAAAGGTTGAGCATCAACATCCAGCAGGTTTGTTGCAGCCTTTGCTAGTTCTGGAATGGAAATGGGAAGTTATTTCCATGGATTTTATTACAGGTTTGCCGATGACTTGGAGACAACATGATTCCATCATGGTTGTGGTATACAAGTTGACAAAGGCAGCACATTTTATACCGGTTAAGTCTACGTATGAGACTGGCGACATTGCAAGGATCTTCATGAAGGAGATATTTAGATTGCATGGATTGCCGAAGGAAATAGTCTCTGACAGAGATGTCAAGTTCACTTCCAACTTTTGGAAGGGGTTGTTTGTAGATTTGGGTACAAAGATAAAATTCATCACTGCATACCATCCTCAGACAGATGGGCAGACAGAAAGAGTTAATCAGGTGCTTGAAGACATGCTTCGCATGTACGTGATGGACAAACCAACCAAGTGGAAAGATTACTTACACTTGGTAGAGTTTGCTTATAACAATGGGCATCAGGCATCCTTGGGGATGAGTCCATATGAAGCTTTGTATGGAAGAAGGTGTAGGACACCAATGACTTGGGATAATCCAGTGAACCGGATTGTGCTTGGACTGGAATTGCTCAAGGAAATGGAACAAGAGGTTGTAAAGATCAGGCAGAACCTAAAAGCAGCACAGGATAGACAGAAAAGCTATGCCGATAAGCATAAGGTGAACAGGGAGTTCAGTGTTGGGGATCATGTTTACCTCAGAGTGAGGGCAAGGAAGAGTTCCTTGAAGCTTGGAAGTTGTGCGAAGTTGTCACCGAGTTATTATGGGCCATTTGAAGTGCTTGAAAGGATAGGGCCAGTTGCATATAGGCTTGCATTGCCTGCTAGCACTAGAGCTCATAATGTTTTTCATGTTTCTTTGCTTAAAAGGTATGTACATGACCCTAACCATGTGATAAATTGGGATGTGATTCAGGTGGAACCTGAGGGAGAGTTCCAAATCGAGCCAATGCGCATCCTCGACAGGAAGGTTACCATGCTCCAGAACCGAGCCATAGGGAAAGTAAAGGTGAAATGGGAGCACTTCAGACCTGAAGAGGCTACATGGGAGCTGGAGGATGCCCTGCGATTGGCACATCCATTTTTGTTCAATTTTGCGGAACACTGAGGCGATACTAGTGTAGCATTTTGTTCAATTTTGTAAAGCACCGAGGACAGTGCTATTGAAGGGGGAGGGGAATGTAACACCCCGGATTTGACCCCGTTGCATTAGATGTATATGATGATGTATAAATTGTAAATGATCATGGTGTGGAGCTAAAGGCCAAGGCCCCACCATTGATCAGTTATGCTATGTTTTGGGATTTAAATTGAACCTGATTGTATATCGGGGCATGCGGCATATATATTATGTTGGCCATCATGTAAATATGCATCTGTAATTAATTAAATGAACCTGACCAGCTATGATCATGGCAAATAAATCGAAAGAGGCATGATTTTCACAAGGATAAGGATGTGGAGAATTTGTCCAACTTTGGCCAATAGGGGGAAAAACCCATGTGTCTTCTTCCCTTGTTTTATTCCAACCACTTTCATTAAGAAAGGATGGTGGTGGTTGAGGCAGTTATGATCTTTGGGAGTGGGGTGGCAGGACTGTCAGTCCTCACCCACATGCACACTCCACCCACTGTTGACTTCACTAGGGCGGGAAAACCTTCTCGTACTCTCCAATTCGCAACCTCACTATTTGGCTGTTCATCTTCACGGAGGGAATGGTGGTTCATTCTCACGCACAAGAGTTTTCCTGGTTTTACCCACGCCATTTTCCTCCACGGATTTGCGAATGGTTCGGCTCTCTTCTTCCCTCACGGGTTGATTGTGGGTTCTACATTGTTGATCACGCTCACCCACAAGCTGGGAGACTATAATTTCTTCCCCAACATGGTCTGTATATGTTTTCTTAGTGATCTCGTTGCCCAGGATGGGCTGTGTTTTCCCACGTTATTGGCTATCGTCTTCCTTACATGTTGGGGGCTGATGTAAATTCGCCTGAGAATCATTTTGGCCATGACAGGGCCAAGAATGACTCAGAATTTGTTTTTCCCTATTTAAGTTGTGACAGCTAAATTAATTGCCTGAGTGAAATGGTTGGTCTTCGGACTATGAGAGGAGCAGGGATGTTGGCTTAGATTTGCTTGATAAACCTGGTGGCTGGAAACCACACACACAGAACTGGAGGGATGGCCTTCTTCTCCATCACCCTTGAATAGCACTGGAAGGGAATGCAGGGCCTGAGGGACTGTGTAGCAGAGAAGGGACTGATTCCTTGTGTTGGGTGTGTTTGGGTGTCTTAAAGGTCAGGCTAGTTCTAGTGTAGGTGTTCTTGGCTCTGTAATGAGCTCACCAGCTTAGCAATTTGCCTTCTCCAGCTCCTTGGTAGCCTGATAAACCCAACTGTGTTGGCTTGGCTGTGTTTGTGTATCCTTGGCTATGTGTAAGCCTGCTTGTTCCCTTATTCCTTGGAGAATCATGCCCAGCTCGGGGGTGGTAGCGTTGCTGAGAGATTAAGGAGCTCGCTGGCCTATGGTTGGGTGGAACGTTGCAGTGATGTAGCTGGTTGCAGATCGACTTCTTCATAAGATAAGTGATGTTGTCCAATTATACTTCTGCAACCTTAATTTCTATTAATGAAATGATGAACATGTTGAATGCATCCATGACTGAATGCTGTTGGTTTCCGCTATGTATAATGAATGCTTGTTTGAATGTATGATGTTTCCGCTGTGTCTGATAGATGATTGCATAAGTGCATGTTTTTACTTCACGCAGTCTCCTTCAGCATTCTGTTTCAACCATTTTGAGTATGCATTTCTTCATGGGGCTCTTATCCCGTGTGTTTGAAGCTTGTAATCGCGTCCTCTTCTCCGGTCGGAGGCATGGGGACATGACAATACATCATGATGAAAATCTAGCTAGAGCTAGTTTTCCTTCTAACAACATGGCACTATAAGGGAAAGCTTATGTGTGTTAGCTCATTACACCATGATGGAAATTTAGCTGAAATTAGATATTTTTTTAACATGGCATGATGAGTTATAGCTAATGTGTATTAACTTTCATAAAGTATTTTTCCATGTAATACAACCCCATTTTCATCAATCACATTGTGTTGTGTTGGAAATCTAGTTGAAGTTAGCTTTCATCCTTAAATCGTTGCATGGTGAGTCAAATCTAATGTGTGTAAGCTTTCATAGTGTAGTTTTCTATCTAACAAAGTCACATTGTCATAAATCACAATGCACCATGATAAAAATATAGCTGGGGTTATCTTTCGTTCTTAAAACATTGCGCAGTGAGTAAAGGCTAATGTTTGTTAGCTTCCATAAGGTAGTTTTTAATCTAACACTGCCACATTGTCTCATTACACCGTGATGGAAATATTGTTGGAGTTATCTTTCAACCTTAAATCGTTGCACAATGAGTGAAATCTAATATATGTTACCTTTCATAATGTATTTTTTCATTTAGCACAACCACATTGTCATCAATCAAAATGCACCATTTTGGAAATCTAGCTAAAGTTAGTTTTAGTTCTTAAAACGTTGCACGGTGAGTAATAGCTAATGTGTGTTAGCTTTTGTAAAGTAGTTTTCTATCTAACATAGCCACATTGTCATCAAATACATTACACCATGATGCAAATCTAGCTGGAGTTAGCTTTCCTTCTAACATGGCATGGTGAGTGAAACATAATGTGTGTTAGCTTTCATAAGGTAATTTTCCATCTAACACAACACATCGTCATTGATCACATTGCACTGTGATGGAAATCTAGCCAGAGTTAGCTTTCGTCCTTAAATCATTGCACAGTGAGTGAAATCTAATGTGTTAGCTTTCATAATGTAGTTTTCCATCCAGCACAACCACATTATCATCAATCACAATGCACTATGATGGAAATCTAGCTAGAGTTAGCTTTCGTTCTTCAAATATTGCATGGTCAATAAAACTAATGTATGTTAGATTTCATAAGGTAGTTTTTCATCTAACATAGCCACATTGTTATCAAATACATTACACCATGATGAAAATCTAGTCGAAGTTAGATTTTCTTCTAACAACATGGCACTATAAGGAAAAGTTTATGTGTGTTAGCTCATTACACCATGATGGAAATCTAGCTGGAGTTAGCTTTCCTTTAAACAACATGGCACAATGAGTGAAAGATAATGTGTGTTAGCTTTAATAAGGTAGTTTTCCATGTAACACAACCACATTTTCATCAAGCACATTGCATCGTGTTGGAATTCTAGCTGGAGTTAGCTTTCATCCTTAAATCGTTGCATGATGAGTGAAATCTAATGTGTGTAAGCTTTCATAGTGTATTTTGTCATCTAGCACAACCACATTATCATCAATCACAATGCACCATGATGGAAATTTAGCTGGAGTTAACTTTCCTTCTTAAAACATTGCACGGTGAGTAAAGCTAATGTCTATTAGCCTTCATAATGTAGTTTTTCATCTAACACAACCACATTGTCATCAAATACATTACACCATGATGAAAATCTAGTTGGAGTTAGCTTTCATTCTAACAACATGGCACTATAAATGAAAGCTTATGTGTGTTAGCTCATTACACCATGATGAAAATCTAGTTGGAGTTAGCCTTATTTTAACAACATGGCACAATTGTATAAATTCTAAAGCCTTGATGGCATGAAGGAATTTCATAAACTGGCTAAGGATCTAGGCACACAATTAACCTCACAAAGAATTGTAGAGAATTAGCATAATGAGAGAAGAAGAAGAATTAATGAACACACATTAATGAATGATCAATAAATGATAATTGATATTATTGCATAGGTAATACATCTTTATAAATGAAAAAGGAGTTGCATGAAGGCAACTCAAGCTAGCTCATAAAAGCAGGCTTACTAATTATGATAAACCCCATAGTTGACTAAAGCAATTTCCCAATCTATCAAGCACCTCACGAATTAGCAATAGCATGAGTGAGTGATGATGAGTGAAGGAAAGACTTGCTAATCCTAGAATATGGAGAGAAAATAATGGAGGATGGGTTGGAAACAAAATCTCATAGTTTCCTAGTTGACTAGCTTTTATCTTATCCATAGAAAAGTAGGATAAAGCAGAAAAAGCAGAAAAAACAGAAAAAACAGAAAAAAACAGAATCTGCTATAAGGTCCTGTATACTAATTCTAGATGAACCCAGAATCAGAAATAAATCATTTCTAGGATATGGATGGAATGCATTGACTTTAAGGTGCAAGTGGATGCCAACTAATCAAGCTAGTGGGTGAATAATTAATCAAATAATGATTAATTATTTTATCCTAAGTTATGAGTGTGTTTATTATATTCCAACACCCCCCTTTAATCCTGACTTTATGATGATATTACTGAATTAATCAGAAATATATATGCATATAGGGCCTAGCAATAAAGCTATGGTCACCCTTTTACAATTTTATGTTGTCCGAAGAAATGAGGAAAGAGAAAAAACCTCAAGGGGAAAATCCTCCCTCAAGAAAGGACATGAAAAGCAATACCAAAAATGTTGAACTGCTGGTGTTGCTGCTGCTCCAAACTAAATGATGATGTCTGGAGGAATATTCTTCTTTGGAAGAAGATAAATCTGCTCACCTGGATCAAGGACAGCTGTAGGATGGAACCTGGGACCATGTAGAACAACTGAAATCCAATGATGTGAAGGCAATACTGAAGGATCTTGAGACTTGTAATCAGCTCCAAGATGATGATATGACTTGAACTTCGAACCAGTAGAGATGAAATGAGCTCCAGATAGGTGAAATAATTGTTCAAGAGAATGTATCATGTCTCCATCTTCATTTACACAGAGAGGATGTGTGCAAGTGATCATGTAGGAACATAGAGAAGGCATGGGATCAAAGAGTGCGAATGCATGGGATCCATGGGTTGATCTAGCTTTAAAAGAATCCAAGAGATCACAAATAAACACAACAGTAGACTCATGGGAATATACTGGTAAAGAATACTCTATGGTAGAGGTATGAGAGGAGAAAAGATAGTGATGTTCAAAATCTTCAAGGAGGCTCTGAGAATGAGTGCCAAGAACAAAGGAGGAGCTGCAGAAGCACATGGGATCAAGTATGGTAAGTGGAAAAACACTAGAAGGACTTGATTTGGCTAAGCAAACATCCTGGATGTCATTGGGTTGTGCACCATCAAGAAGAGAGGCATGCACACAAGGTGTGAGAGGTCTGGCATATGGATCTCAGAATCCATGATAGAATACATAGAGAACACTGAATGTGTGAGTGAATCATCAATAGCAATAGCAGCTCCATTAGTCACTTCTTTTTCATCAACATCATCATGAGAAGATGAATCAAGATCTTCTACTTGAGGAGACATAGAAAAAGATGGCTCTTCAATATTTGCTTCTTGATTGAAAGAGGAAGCATTCGAATCAAAGAGAGTAGTAAAAACAGGAACTGTATGAGAAACTTCTTCTTTATGATCAACTTCATCAGAGACTGTAGAGGTCAAGACATCTTGAGAGAGAGAAGGCATTGAGGAGCTAGAGGCACTCTCCACATAGCTAAAAGGATCCTCATTGTCCTTTCCCAAAACTCTATCCAATGTTGTCCAGAGATCCTTTGGGGAATCAATAGAATCAATAAGGTAGCGCATGCATGGAGAGATAGATAGGAAAATAGCTCCAATTGCTCTGTCATAGTCATTCAACCAGTCACTTGGCTCTTCATAAGATTCTTCACCAGCTCCAATAGATATCTCATAGAGACCTTGTCTCTTTAGATATGAAATCATCTTCAGTTTCCACTCTGAGTAGCTTATGAATGGAGAAAGAAGAGGAACTGATATTCTTGAATCCATTAGAAGTTGAACCTGCAAAATAAACCTGCAAATCTGGAAAGGAGGATTAATTAATGAACTCTCAAAGATCCGATATCATGTAGAGCTTTGATATCCTCAGCTCTAATTGCATGAAGAACTTGAACTTTGAGAACCTTAGCTTTGATACCATGTAGAAATTCTAAAGCCTTGATGGCATGAAGGAATTTCATAAACTAGCTAAGGATCTAGGCACACAATTAACCTCACAAAGAATTGTAGAGAATTATCATAATGAGAGAAGAAGAAGAATTAATGAACACACATTAATGAATGATCAATAAATGATAATTGATATTATTACATAGGTAATACATCCTTATAAAGGAAAAAGGAGTTGCATGAAGGCAACTCAAGCTAGCTCATAAAAGTAGGCTTACTAATTATGATAAACCCCATAGCTGACTAAAGCAATTTCCCAATCTATCAAGCACCTCACGAATTAGCAATAGCATGAGTGAGTGATGATGAGTGAAGGAAAGACTTGCTAATCCTAGAATATGGAGAGAAAATAATGGAGGATGGGTTGGAAACAAAAGCTCCCATTTTCCTAGTTGACTAGCTTTTATCTTATCCATAGAAAAGCAGGATAAAGCAGAAAAAGCAGAAAAAAGCAGAATCTGCTATAAGGTCCTGTATACTAATTCTAGATGAACCCAGAATCAGAAATAAATCATTCCTAGGATATGGATGGAATGCATTGACCTTAAGGTGCAAGTGGATGCCAACTAATTAAGCTAGTGGGTGAATAATTAATCAAATAATGATTAATTATTTTATCCTAAGCTATGAGTGGGTTTATTATATTCCAACAACAATAACTGAAAGCTAATGTGTATTAGCTTTCATAAGGTAGTTTTCCATCTAACACAACCACATTGTCACATTGCATCATGATGGAAATATAGCTGGATTTAGCTTTCAACATTAAATCTTTACACGGTGAGTGAAATCTAATGTGTGTTAACTTTCATAATGTAGTTTTCTATATAACACAACCACAATGTCATTAATCAAAATGCACCATTTTGGAAATCTAGCTAGAGTTAGCTTTCGTTCTTAAAACGTTGCATGGTGAGTAATAACTAATGTGTGTTAGCTTTTGTAAGGTAGTTTTCTATCTAACACAGCCACAATGTCATCAAATACATTACACCATGATGCAAATCTAGCTGGAGTTAGCTTTCCTTCTAACAACATGGCACAATGAGTGAAAGATAATGTGTGTTAGCTTTCATAACGTAGTTTTCCATCTAACACAACACATCGTCATTGATCACATTGCACCGTGATGAAAATCAAGCTGGAGTTAGATTTTGTCCTTAAATCATTGCACGATGAGTGTAATATAATGTGTGTTAGATTTTATAATGTAGCTTTTCATCTAGCACAACCACATTGTCATCAATCACAATGCACAATGATGGAAATCTAACTAGAGTTAGTTTTTGTTCTTAAAACATTGCAGGGTCAGTAAAGCTAATGTATGTTAGCTTTCATAAGGTAGTTTTCCATCTAACACAGCCACATTGTTATCAAATACATTACACCATGATAAAAATCTAGCTGCAGTTAGATTTCATTCCTTTCTAGGAGAGTACATTGTGTCATCTACTATTACAGCCCAGTTGGATATGATTTCCTTCCTCATTGTGGTGGTAAGAGGAAATTCAATGATGTAAAGGATTACTCTTTGTACATTATATTGACCTATAAAGCTAATCCTTTTGAAACAGCAACAAAAAAGTATTTACTAGTTTCATCCAACCTCCCCTCCAAGCATATATGACATTTCCAAATTGAAATATTCATCTCTAAGAGAAGAACTAGAAAACCTGCTAGTTATCTTTATAATTTTATTTCCTGAAGTCACATATACTGAACAAAAGGAGACCCAAGCTCCAAAACTTCTCATAAACTTCCATATTGTGCACCTTTATTAAGTTAAATTCCATAGATATATGGAGCAAACGCTTTGTTGGATTCCACTTGTGTAATGATTCAAGGATTCAACTTGACTGAAGGATCCAAATGATACTACAACAATTGCTTCACAATCTACCATGCAAACCTATCCAAACTTTCCATGAGTGCCCCACGCAAGTTGAACAATACTCCAAACAAGGCATGAATGGTCACACAGGTAAATCACCCCCTATAGGGCTTTCGTTTCATACACATGAATCCCTAACACACATCAAACCTGGATTTTTTAAGGATTTTATGACTATTGTTTATACTTTTGTCACCTTTTCTAATGCAAAAGGCTATATCAAATTTTTATATTGTTATTCTAGGGCACACAATGCACTCAAAACCCCTCCAAATAGTTTGTAAATGAGAATTGAGTTCTCTTACCAGCCCTGCTCATGCCCAAAATTGGAGCTTTAACCATCAAAATTGGACTAGAACTTACCAAGTCTAGTATCTTCAACTTTGTCCAATACATATGCCGCCTTCTTAGCACTGCAGGTTATGGTTTCTTGTGGAGCTAAACTCGAACTCAGACTATATATATGTGTAACTTTTCATTTCAATGGGTTATCCTAAGCGCTCATTACCCAT
Source organism: Pseudotsuga menziesii (assembly GCA_001517045.1). Lineage (NCBI taxonomy): Eukaryota > Viridiplantae > Streptophyta > Pinopsida > Pinales > Pinaceae > Pseudotsuga > Pseudotsuga menziesii. Next base: position 328,679 of record LPNX011053253.1, read on the forward strand.
GTAAAAACTTATATAAAACCCAAAAAATCCATGTTTTTTTTGTGGGGGAGGACGTACATATTTCGAAACCTTCTCATTTTAGGGTTATAGGCCAAGAGGGAGAGGTTGCAGAACAAAAAGAAAGTTTCCCTTTGATGGGTAGGAATGCCCTTGGACCCTTTCTCCCACTTCCATAGCTGACTAGTAAGGCTTTGGATCCATAGCTACTCACTTGGCTACTTGGATTGGCTTATATCCTTGGTTACTCAGCTTGGTTACCACCCTATACTCCCTAAATAAAAACAACCCGTTTAACCCATTTGCAGCTTATTCCAAAATATCAAATTTTCAACATCTTGGCACTTCAAGATATCAAAGTTTTGTGTTTTCTTCTTTGAGAAAGCACCATTTTACTTCATTGCCTCCTATTCCCCCTCCTTAAGTGTCTTTCGCTCTTTCATGAAAATGAACAGATAAAGCATAATGAATCTACTAATTGCCAATTTGTTTTTACCATCCACCAGTTGAAACAAACCCTGATCTTTGGCACTTATAAATCATCTTCTTGCACTTCTTGTCAGCTATTAAAATTTGATTATTACTGAAGGAAAACATTGAACTGTGGGCTATGCTTCATTATCCAACTAACAAAAAATAATTTTTTCTATGAACCAGGGACATCGTCATAAATAACAACCTCTTACCTCTCATCTGAACTTTCCCACTTCTCAACTCTGCATTTTCTCTTCCACTCGAATACAGAATTAGAGTTGGATTTGTCCTCAACAAAATCAATATACCAATCTTTCTGATTAGTAAAATGTTGTGAGAAACTTGAATTGAGGATAACACTCCTACTCTCCACCACCTAGCCTAGGCTGAATTGACAGCTAATTAGCCAGCTGTTGGAATGACCTTTTAGTTATTACACAACTGTTGATGAAGTCCAGTTGTTTGACAAACTCACATCGTATCCTTTTATTTAAAAGTACATGCTTATTTTGTGATAAAAGTTTGTTGACAGTTGGCATGCTTCTTTAGTGATTGCGGGTGTGCCAATGGGATGCTGGTTAGCATCTCTTGATACAATTTCTCATGTCAATAGCTCTCCTAGATTTACCCAACCAAGTGTTCCTACTTGTCATTTTTCAAGATTTCCAACCAAGAAATTTAAAGTATTCTTGTATGATATCTGTTTTCTCCCCAAGATATTTTACTCTTTAGGTCCATCCTTTGGAGGCATTTGTATTAGATCACTATGGCTCAGAATTCCAGTAGATAGTAGAAGATTATGCCCACACTCCTCAGAGATCATTTACCGGTAATGCTAGGCTTTCTGGTAAGTAGCTCATTTTTTTGATGAATTTGTACCCAACCTCCATAGTTTACCCTCAGCCTTACTAACTGCTTCAATCGCACTGTTATCTCCCAAATTGACCACCGTCATTTTGGATGATAGAATGGGTAAATTTTTTTTATTTCTATAAGTCATGGCCTTCAAAATTCAAAATCTCAGCTTTTGGCTGTTAACTAAGTATGTGAAAGTTTACTTAAGTGCCGAAACAGGCCAGTTTCGGCAGCTAATATGGTTTGCTAGAATGACTTTAGCTGCCGAAAATGTTTCCATGTGCAAAAATAATCTCATGCTTCCAAATACGCTCCAATGTCCAGCTATATGGTGACTTCATATACAACACCTTGAAGAGCTTTTATCAGCGGTACAAGATCCTTACACATGATATTATTATGACAGATTGTTATTCTTTAGATGTCTCTTTGTGTTTACAGGTGGCCCTTAGAGGGAACGGAACAGTTGCATCAAGCTTTGGAAAGCAATTACATTTAACAGAAGATAATGCCAGTTTCAGGCTCAGCTTCAGCGTTTTGAAGAAACTCTAAAGTCTAATCCCGAGGATCTTCAGGCTCTAGAGGGCGCAGCTGTTGCTCATGCAGAATTAGGAGAACACACTGAAGCTTTCGCTCAGAGCTACAATGGAAGAACAACAAAGATCAACAAGAGGAATTTTTTGCTGAAATCGCGTGATCTTGCGGGGCAATTTTGACGGCCTTCCCGAACTCCAAATTCAAATCTGAAAGCACCAGTGGATAGCTTATGATCTGTAGATCAAAATCGACTATTTGAACATGCAAAACGGACATCGGACGGCTGAGAAAATCAATTTTTTCCAAAGGCATTTTTTTTTGAATTTTACAGGCTTTCGGCAGCTTAGGCGAGCCACCACAGCGCTCATTAGCTGCCGAAAAGGCTAGCTTTTGGCAGCTAAAGGCGTTAACAGAAAAAATGTTAACTGTCAAAAGCCTGTTTTCACAGATTCTCTCAAATTTCGCCCAGATCGCGGATCTATTAGCTGAGATGGCAAAAGGCTAATCAAAACAAGTGCATTATGAATTATCTTATCAGTATCTAAAGGGGTTAAGAACGAGATCAAAGTCAAAGTGGTTGTTTTGTTAAGTTCAAACATCTTTTTAAGGAAACAACTCTAAGATCAAGTGCTACATCATGAAAATCAAATCTCCGAGCCTTGGAAGGCTGCTTCACTTCACCAACCATCAAGCTGTTGAAGGAGATCTCCATATCAGAATTTCCTTGTTTTTAGGGATCAGTCCCTATCTTTTTGTTTTTGATTGTCAGTTAATGTTTTAGTTGAATTTAATAGATCCATGCTTTTAGGATCTGGAAACTGTTTGTAAAGGCTTTAAAAGCCTAAGAACTCAGACTAAAAAAAGGAGGGGGCGGTTCAATCTTGGAGAGAATTTGGCCTATGTACTGATTGCTTATCTTAATACAATCACAGTCTTCTTTTGCTGCTATTATCAGACTTTTCATCTATCTTTCTGTTCTGTACTCTGTTTAAGTTTAGCTCAGCTTTATGCTCATGAACTTGAATGAAGGAATCCTTTACCATTTAGTATGACCCTGCATTCAAATGTACTTGGTTATCTTTTACCCTGCATTCCATGTACTTGGTTATCTAAATAGTATTCTTCATACCACTCACTGTTATATTGCATCTGATTTATAGTTTCTAAAAGCACTGGCTCATTAAGATGTTCTGATAAGTTAATCTCTTCATTGTGCTTTCTTGGTATCCCATTGATCCACCTACTGAAAACATAATTTCTAAGTTACCAAGCATACTCAGCCATAACCACTGAGTAGTTTCTTGGAGAGCTAACACGCACATACTTTGTGAATCTCCAAAATTACAATGCAATTGTTTGGATAACAATTCCCAAGGTTTTCAAATCCTCCATCAAGGTCTGTAACATAATAGGGTACCATCACACCATCATGTACAAGGCGCCATCATAGTTAACAAGACATATATCATAGATTAGCATGCATCATCATGCATACATCATCATCATAAATAATCAACATCATAGTGTGCATATGCATCTTCATGACTGTTCATGCACCATTGTATGTATCATTGTTCATACACTACAGTCTACTTCACTATACATACATACACTGTATACATGCCACTGCATTCTTCACCACTGGACATCACTTTCAGGCTTGACTGTGTATTCTAGTCATCATCATCCTAGGGTTGTCATGTTTTGTATGCATGATCATCAAAGTATCATATATAGGGTACCATCACAGTGTACATCATGTATAGGGTAGCATCATCAACATATATTATCATAGGATTGCATGCTCATCACCATTATAGAATATGTATTATGTTTGCATCATCTTCATACTGGGCTGTGTTGGTCTGCTATAGAAGACCTTGATTAGTGCATGTCAAGATCACATGTGGGGTTGTGTACATGTCTGTAGAGGACCTAACTATTTAATCTTGAAGAAAACGCTGGGATGTGTATGGCTGCAGTAGAATATGACCCAAGGAATTTTTCTCTCATCATCATCACATCAAGGTCTGCTTTTATCATTTCAAGGTATGATAATCAAGGTCTCATCATCATGCATCTTACATCGATTCATACTGTGTGAATGAGTAGCAATTTTGAACTATGGACTTTGCACTATGGATAAGCCTCCAATAGTGTCACCACTAGGACTGTGTATGCATCATCAATCTTGCAACTGTGTAAGTATATGCTGGTCAAAACTTGGACCGTTTGCAACATAGATTGACCATCAACTTTGGTGGAGAAAGGAATAAAAAACTTGAACTATTTAGGCACAAAAGGAAATTCAGACTATTGATGACTGTGTGAATTCGAGACTATATATATTGGTCAAACTTCACCCTCATTCAAGCATGAAATCATACTATTTTAACACTTCCAAGTTAAGACTGTTCATGCATGCTTTGACTGGTGTATTCTGAATTTCTTTTGTTAGAACTACAAACAAAACACACAATTTGTTTTTTTAAGACACTTGCTACACTGGTCACCACTGAGATCACCTTAGTCTGTTGCTGCAAACAAAATTCGGGACTACTGCAAAAAAATTGGGCATGCTGCAAAACATTCGGGATTGCATCATGTGTAGAAAAGCCTCCAACACCAACCCAAAATATGTTATCCTTCTCCAAACATTTGGGTCTGTGTATATGATTGGACTTTTCCTTCGAATTTCCTCAGTCCACAGCCTCAATCACCCAAAAAATATCAGTCCACTGCTCTCGAAATTCCACACTCCAAAATGAGGCGCATTGTCTCTATTTATACACATTTTTTATAAATTTTTATGGATCCGACTTGTCAAAATTTTTATTTTTATTTTTATTAGGAATTTTTAAATTGGGCTGACCTCATGTGTTGGGTTATTTATTTTCACATTTTTAGGAGCATACCTTATTTGCGGGAAAGAACAAGAAGTTACATACCATGTCAAAGGCTCCACTATACATGTGAGCCATGCTTGCCACCTATGGGATTGTTCACATACTCATGGGAATTTCTAAAGGTTCCTCCATACATCATGTACCCTATTATGTTACAGAACACTCAAGCCAGAGATTTAAAAGCTTTAGCTGCACCAGCTATGTCATAGATACTGGAAAGAAATTTTGTATTATTTGCATCAATGACATTTTGAATACCATGACTAACTGAAATATGCAAAGGTGCATTGCCACTCATGGCCTGTCCTACCCATATAGTTGCCAACATTATCCATTCGTTGGGCAAGGCACAAATGCCCTGGGAGACTAACAGAAGGCCCCTATTTTCACCTTATTTTTTCCATTTTGTCTTTCATTTCTCCATCATTGAATGACCATTTAGGGGCCTTCATTTGTGATTTGTATCACGAGGAAGTCTTTAATTTGTCCATAACTAGAATTAATTCACCATTATGTCTAGATGGTCTTTGAAATTTGGAACTTGAAGCATATTTATGACCCACACTGACTTTGTTACCAATTTTACTAAAACTGGAGTTTATTTTGACCCACAACATTCATTCATTTACTATCCATCTGATTTATTAATCCTACTTATGACCAGAAATTATTGAAATAGTGAATGGGCAGGTTTTCCTTTTTATCTAAGTCACATGACACGATGACATGGGACACAGAGGACACAGAGGACATGCTTTCTACCTCTAGAATTAAATGAAACACAATTGAACCCCTTGAAAGGAACCTAACTGACTCGTATACTTCATTTTAACTATTTACAGCTAAGATCCATATGCCTTTACAAGTAAAAGTTGACTCACCAAATGCTCTGTGTAATACTTTGATCTCCTGCTGTAGCATTAATAAAAATAGCAGGCTATGCATATTTGCGAATTCGTTGAACATCAAGGAACCCATATTTCTTCTCTAATGTTTGGACTGCAAACAGGTCATTCTTTTAAAGTCCTATCTAGAGTGCATGAATATTTGTGTAGTAATTGTTGATATTAACATTTGTTATTATCTGTGCAAAATTTTAACATATAAGTGCATGCTATAACCACTTTTTTGGCTCATTATCATTGCAGTCATACCCTTTTATCGATTTGTGGTAAGTGATTGTGTTCTACAACAATTTTCCAGGTCACCAAGTCCACTCGTGATAAAGGACAGTAGGAAGGAAGAAAAAAGACCAGTGGGTGAGAAATGAATCCAGATATTGCATTTCTTTGACAGGATAGCTCACAAAAATAGATGAAAAAGCTTGCCAAAATTATGCATTACCTGTCTGGGTAAAACATGTTACAACTGTGAATCCGCTCTTTGTCACTGATGCTACATGTTACGTCATTAGATAACTTACTAGGTATAATCCCTGCTTCTGCCAGACCTGACTCAATCAATCTTTCATAAAAGTCAATATAGTTTCTAAATACCTATTAGAAATTTATCACCAATCCCTACAATCAAAATCATAAAGAGAGAAACTCAAACCTTGAATATAAGGGAAATCTGGACTTTGTGGTGTTATATCATCAAAGGCAAGTTGTGTAACACCTTCAATGTATATTGAAGGAAACAACGAAGATACTGAGATAATCTCCCTAAATCCCCAAAAAGTGGTATTTTCAAACATTGAAGGACTTTACTATAAAATTACTTGAAATTAGTGAAACACGCAAGAAGGAAAAAAGATTGCAGCAGTAAGCTTCACTTGTCTTTACTACTGTTTTTGAAAATCTTATTGAAAAGAAACACAAATACGAAGCCTAAAGGGAATATGATCCAATGTGAAAACATGGAATATGGGAATTTGGGAAGTGCCTAAAGGAAAAATGCAGTATTTGTAAATGGTCTACAATAAAAAAGTATGAACAAGATGCTTAAGTTGACAAGCACAGAGCAAGGTTAGTGAATAAGGTATTGCATAGAAAGAAGGTATTGAGACTCAAGGAAACCTTGGAACCACTGACATAGATGAATGCCAATTAGACTAGTGTTAGTCGTGGTGCTATAGTTAAAATGGGTCATTCATTAGATGGATGTCGAAAGTGCATTTATAAATGAAGATTTGGAACAGGAAGTATGTATGTGGCAACCCCAAGGCTTTGAGCAAAAAGGGAAAGAACAACTGCTGAAAAAGGCACTGTATGGCTCAAATATGCTTCTAGAGCTTGGGTATTTGAGTGAATGGACTTGATATAAGTCCATCAGATCTAAGTCTTTATGTAAATCAATGATGGTGATGATATTGTGATTATGATTTAGCATGTGGATGATCTCATTATTATAGGCAGTAAGACAAAGTTTATTGAGGAATGGAAACTTTGTGTGTGGATCTATAGGAGAGTATAGAGCAGGTAATTAGGTTGGTGAGCACATAACAAGGTTAGTGGCTAAAGGTTTTGCAAAAAAAGAAGGTTTTGACATTAAGAAAACCTTTGAATCTGATGCGAATATAAATATGATCATATTGGTGTTAGCCATGACAACTTAATTTAAGTGGTCCATTTATTAGATGGACTTCTAAAATGCCTTTCAAAAGAGAAGTGGTTTGGGAGAGTAGGTGAAAAAGGGGAAAGCATATCTAATGTGTAAGCTAAATAAAGCATCCATTAAAGTTATAGATTGGGGCTAATTCATAGCTGGTTACATGTGGAAGTATGATAGATGGATGGCAACATATTCATGTCCAAGATGAAGTATGCATAACAGGTACTAAAAAGTTTGATATGCCTGATTAAGTCAGAGGTAACTCCTGTTAAATTAGGAATGAAGTTATCAACTTGTAAAGATGTAAAGGAAATGGATGCAACATTACATTTCATGTAGAACGGGATATGTAGTTGGGATTATTTCATGGTTTGTGGGTGGTCCCAAAAATACTCGCCAAGAAGTAGCAAACATGATTCAATGTATGTGAAAAGGGTACGCTATATTGTTGGGCATGAAAATTCAAGATGATAGAAAGTTTTCAACTGGTTACCTGTAAACTAAGGCTGCTTCTTTTCCCTTTATCTTAGGTTCCTATGTGTATTTAAGTGTCTTCTGCTTGAAAATTTGCTCATACTTTTCATGGGAAACCTAATGCATCTAGTAAGTTGTGTATTCAAAAGTAGAGATACAAATACCGGTTTTAATAGCACTAAAGCTATCTATATTCACCATGAAGTTATAACATATTTCTCTATAGTATAGTCTCTTTTTGTTTCAAAATAATGGTTTTCAGAAAGGATCTTTTAGCACACACTAAATTTCCAGTATACATTATATTGTGAATACAAGGATTCCTGTATTGAGTATGGTTTTGTTTAGTACTGTGTTTTAATTTATTTGAAATTGTTATGAGGCAGTATTTTTATAAAATTCATTGAATGCTTCTATTTCTCTTAATTGTTATTTCAGATTTACTACTATATCTTCCACAAAATGTTGTGTTTGCAATGTTTGTTTCTTATGTGTATTATATTTATGTTTTGAATATTCTATTTGTAGGTATTTAATGGACCCAGACATGGAATTTGTGAAATTCTTTGGGAAAAATTATGATGTTGATGCATTGACCGAGGGAGTGATTAATGAAGTCAAATCCTATAAAAAATAATGACTTTATCGGATTCACTGACTTTGTGGTGTGTTTCCCTTCCAGTTATTATTTGGAGCTAATTTGTTCTCTTCATTGGAAGGGCATTGTGAAAATTGATTGGTACGAGTGGCCAGTCAAGAACAAGTTTCTTTTAGATTTATTTGAACATTGAGGATGTTTTATGAGGTGAATCACCTTTAGAAAGCAAGCAGTTCCATTTCACATTTTATGCTCATGGGCCATATAAATGTGGCTTTTGAGATGAGGGCTGATTGAATAAGTGGGGAGATGTCATATTTTATTTTCATGCATTCTATTCTAATTTTAGTAAACCGTTTATTCCTGGGCTTCCCAAGGCTCTTAAAATATAGGTCTAGAATCTTAAATTCCATACTTTACTATATTTTGTGGAATAATTCACAAATTTGTCTCATGTCATGATTTGAATAGGTGAAACAATGAATGCAAAACAAGAAAAGCAACCATTTTGTGGTGGAGGGAGAGTTGTTTAGGGAAATATATAGTTTGTCAATTTGTGATAAATATAGAATATATGGCAGTAGAGACAATTTCAAGGCATGGGTTTGAAATTTTAACGATGGCTACTCATCAGCTAGTATAGTATATGCTGCTTTGATTTTGGCATTTAGCTATGGCATTTTAACTCTTATTTAAATAATGGTTTTTCATGAACTAGGTAATAGTTTGAATTTGGCCTGACTGGTTTGAAATTTAAGTGTGACAAACTGTTACTAAAAGAGATTTTTAAGGTGTTAATAAAATAATCTCTCCTCGCCGGATAACTCTACTTTATGTTAGGGGCAAGGGTCCACAATCTGGCTGCAGTGATTATTGACTGGTGGTGTATTGCTGGCAGCTGCTTGAGACTCTGCTTCAATGCATCCAGGCCCTATATTAAAGAAGACATCACTATATTAGATAGCCTCTTGGCTGTTTGAATAGGGGTTGTATGCCACAAATAGGTTGCTAATAAAGGGAAACATGTTTGGCAACATCCTAAATACCTGTAAATTTGGAAGTTTGGGAACCCCGATTAGTTAGGGATTTAATATGATTGCCTGCTAAATAGTAAATACAATTGCTTTACACTAAAGAGATACAAGTTCACTCATCAGTTATTCAGATTTCTACAACCACCTGTAGGCTATCTCTAAAATAAAACAGACTAATGACTATATGTATCTAACCAAAACAACGAGCATTGATACACTATCTACATTCAAAGTTCAAATTCTGTATAGCCAACGTCTGAAGAAGCAGGGCTTAGGTATGGTTAACATGCTCTTCCTAAATGAGCATATAAACCATGTCTTAGACTATGTATAAATATGTATACGTATTAAATACATTATTCTTCTGAAAAATAGACTTGAGGCATAGAGGATGCTCCCTAAACTCCTTTTGGAACACTTCAGGAGCTTCCCATGTGTCATATATGCTCAAGGGAAATGTAAGAGATTGTACACTCTTCATACAAATGCATGCTATTGAGAATGAGATTGATATTTAGACATTTGTTATATGTTGATTGAAAGTTTAAACTTTAAACCAAGCCATGCAAGCTCACTTCCATTTATGCAAGAACATATGATACACTATATACAACAAGATTGGTTGTGTTTGGAGTTACTCACCTTCCAGTGGACTGGTATCAAGGTGCAGTATGCCCTTCTCATTGGGAAATGGAATTGACATGCCTCTAAATTTTAATAAAAACTGTTGTACATCTTGAATGTTAGTTTCAAATGAGAATGGATGTGCCTCTCTTCTCTCTGAAATGTTAAAACATGATGCTCAAGTAAGTGAAATGCTTAAGTTGGGGTTTTTATGATTGTAGGGTTTAGGAGTCCTTCTCCTATGGCGCCCTCATTGCCCTTTCCCTTGCCTGCCCCTAACAAAACCAGAGTTCATGCGTTGTCTTTTCCAGTTTGTGATTCAAGGTGAAATTATTTCTGGTGGATGGAAATGATGCCTGACCCTAGCGAGTTATTTCCTTTCATCAGAAACAATTCCAATGTAAACCCTGATGATTCCTTCAACCAGATCCACCCCCACTAATACAGGAAATGGATTCCCTGGTTGGAAACTAATCTGATTCAAAAACCATAAACAAATGGAGATTTTGATCCAGTTTGAAGATTCTGCATTTCTTTGTATATTTGTGTGTGGGTGTGGAACTTACAGTAGGTGATTCCCTATATTTTCTGTTACTTGTTTCTTGGCACACCATATAATTATACGATTGCAAAGGTACATATGATTGCTATAACAAAACTTATTAGTCGCGCAAAGACCATAATGCATACATGTTCACATCTTCATTGGATAATTCAAAAGTCTTAAGCAAGATGATAGTAAAGCAGAATCAGATTATCACATCCATGATTGGGGACATCAGTGCTGCAATCTGATTATCACATCGATGATTGGGGACTGTCTCATGATGCAATTAATGTTCACAGTATGGGAGAGCTCGAAAACATTATTCATGATTCACAAATCACGATTCTTGATAGTATTCACGATTGGGGACTAATAGCATTCACGATTCATGACTGAGAGAATTCACAATAAATTTTGACCAAGCTTTGAGTATTGTTCACTCAATTGTATGGATAGTGCTGAGAGAAATTACATCAGGAAAAGTTGCAATCTTCATTAACTCTAGAAAGTATTTAGGCAGTATTCAATTTTTTTATACATTACTTCAAATACATGGCATGCATTCTCAATAAAGATTACCTGATTAGGATCGATCCAGATTTGAATAAATTGGTCCTCTTCAACACTTCAGCTCTCTATCACCGTGGGTTCTCAACACTTTTTCATTGTGAGTTCTATGTGTTGTGTCAGCATGTCAGTGCTAGGGCATGAGATGTTCTCAGTCACCGTTCGTCCCATCGATTCAGTTACATGGAGTATTCTTAGCTATGCCATAGAACTGTTAATTAGGGAGGTATGAGGAGCTGTCGGGCATGCAAAAATCAAGGTAGAGTATTATTAGCTATACCGCAGAACTCATAAACACAGGAAGAGCAGTTGGGGAGGGATGGCAATCAGGCTTGCATACTGGGCAGAGGTTTTGTTCTTTGTTGTGCATTTTGAGGTTTTGTTCTTTGTTGTGCATTTTGATTTTGAGTTTTTTTTATGATTTTGTGTTTTTTTTTATGATTTTGTTTTATTTTTTATGATTTTTTATTTTAATTTTATTTTTAGTATTTGTGTTTTTATTGTGCTTTTTACATGTGTGTTTTAGAAGGCCAAATATTTTTTATTTTTCATTACTAGAATTTAGGGAAACCACCCTTGATATCCACCCTTGAGGAAAACTAAATATATCAAGATGCCCTATTTGACAAGGTTAAAAAACCCACACTTTTGGGATCGGCATTAAAGAGTTGAATTTATTGCAATGGATCTACCCATAAATCAACCAAGATATGAGTCCATATTTCTCAAGGATCAATTACATTTGTATTGATCTTTCTGAATCTACAAACCCACAGAAATATCAACAATAAGGGTTGAGTAATGAAGAACAAATTTTAAAAGTTGTTGTTTTCCTACCATGAATCAACAATGTCCTCCATTCCAATGGGAACGCCCAATTGGTACCAGGCACCACATATTTCCTACTTAAACTAGTTCTTATCCAATCTCTATATTATTTCACAAGACAACCATGCTTTAGTACCTCCCATGTTATACCATCCAAGTTAAGTTCCAAAACCCAAACCACATTGGGCTCAACACCCAATCTAGCTCCTAATCATGTGTCGTGTGAGTTGACAACCAAGTATAATGTGCACAATGCATCTCAACCTCATCTCTCTCTCTAATGTGGGTCCTTAGTTGTTTAAAGGTATATGGTATACACTTATTTTACATAAATTTTTAAACCACCTGCTCAAGGCCAAGGGAATCAATTTAGAGCCACCATGTTGCTCAATGACCCCATTGAGTTAAGTTCTAGAAAAATTTGTTGTATGAGATCATGTTTGGTAATCATTTCCCAAGATTTTAAGGGGAGACAGTGAAGGTTGTAGATCCCTTGGAAAGTGGTCCATTGAGAAATCTTGTGAGTTGAGGGACTTGAAATCCCACATGGGTATTGAAAATTGATCGTACTCTTCTTGAGGGGAATAATCGGATCAAAGTCTAAAGGGCCATATACATGTCTTAATAATAACCCCCAAGTGCATACAATAGCATAACCTGGCCTATATATCCAGTCTCTGACACGAATGCAAATGGTTAAAGCATGGTCCACGTGTCATATTAAAAATATGAAAGTATAAAAGGAATTGAGTGTGATGGCTTACTTTTCTCTTTGAAATAAGTAATTTATAAAAGGAAACATGGGGCCAGTGTTGACTAAATAGATCACCTATATAGAAATCATGTATGGTTATGGAAGGTTTGAGCCCATCGACCCCAATGAAGTAACCCAAAGTGCATTTGGGAAATTTTTCCTTTGTTTTTCGATTTATAGCAGTGTCCCCTAGCCATTGGAAGGCCATACAAAGGAACCAAGTTTCAAATGAACCACTCACCCAGAACCAAACTAGCTCTTCATTCACTCATAAAGGAAGCATGCGCATTCGTAACAAAAAAATTACAACTAAATGTAAGATTAAATTCACATAAAGATCAATCTGAGCCTTGGATTGGATTTTACGATGAGCTTTAACTTGCATAAAAGAGTCATTCAAGGACACGTGGAGAATTGGTCTCAAGACCTAGATCTAAAAATGAGAAACATAATTGAGCTATGAAACCATTTAGAGTGAGTTTGATTTGTGTTGAGAATTTAGAGTTTTCCCACCATATTATTCAACCATCCTCACCATGAATCTAGGGCTCTAAGTTCCAAACTTTCTTTAATCGGTGAGGATTGATCCTCACAACTAAGATACACAAATTTATCTTAAATAAAAATAAAGAGTGGTTGGGGGATTCATCCTCGATAGTCATAGTGGATAATGGTGAGAGATGATAAGAAAATAGAAAATAATATGGAAGGTTGTAGGCTGCAGAGTGTGCATTATTATGAGAAAGGATCACTACTCTTTATCAACATAAATCCTATCCAATATTTTCTTAAACTCTATAAATTCTTCACTAATTGACTAATTGAATCAGCCTCCATAATAAATACTATTACCTCTAATTGGGATAGAATATTGGTAATATTTCTAATTCATAAATATAGTACTAGGTATCTCACTAAACAATCCATGACAATGGATCTTTGAATAATTTTATTATGGTTTAATATATAATCTGGTAAATGAACTTCTATCTAACGAGTTGATCTAATTACTTTCCCTCTCAAATATCCCAGTGTTAGAAAACAGTGGGATCTTATGATGTAAACATAGGAATGGATTGGTTGGAGGTGCATTCATTTGTGCTAGATTACATAAGAAAGTTACTTCATTTCTTAGATGATGAAGGGAAGGAAAAGGTCTTAAGAGGGACAAACATGGTTGTATCCTTGCAATTTGTATCATTATTGAAGTTGAACATAAATCCCAAGAAGGGATACTAGATGCATATTACGGTGGCATAGTTTTGACTCAGTATCCCATCTTGTAAGAAATTCCAGATGTTTTTCTTGAAGAGTTGCATGGGCTTCCTCCCAATTGTGATTTGGTGTTATTTGTTGAACCAAAGACCATATAATTTCCCTTATTCAATTCCCATGCTTGAATTTCATTAGTTGTAGATGCATATGAAGAATTTTTTGGATTTAGAGTTGATCCAACCTAGCATGTCACCTTGGGGAACACCAATTATCTTTGTGAGGAAGAATGATGGATCCCAGATGTTGTGTATAGATTACATAGAGTTGAATATTAAGGCCACCATATGTAACCAATATCCCTTTCCTTATATCTATGGATTTTTTATTATATTAAATGGGCCATAATGTTTTTTAATATTGATCTATGATTGGGGTATGATTATCTATAAATAAAGGATGAAAATATCATGAAAACTGCTTTTACATTTTGATTTGAGAATTGTGGGTTTGTGGTGGTTCCTTTTGGGTTGACTAATGTGCCTATAGTATTAGTGAATGATTGTGTCCCTTTCTCCTATGTTATGTTCCCCCTTAACATCTATTTAGTATACCTTCTTCATTTATCCAACCCCTACAGTGTCCTCTTTTGATTTTTCCAGTCTTCCTTACCATGAATGTCCCCATAAAAGGTTTCCTATATTGCTATGTACCCTTTCTTTTCTCTTCCTTATTAGCCTCAATCTTTTTCTAATCCTTCCTTCTTCCATAATATAATATTAGCAAACACCTTCCCTTCCTAACCTTCTTCCTTTAGGGTAACCCAACAATGCAAATCATTTCCAAATTAGGCTTGGATTGCTATTTCCTTTCTACATTTCGCCTTCCTCGTTTACTTTCGGTATTCTTCCCTTCCTATTCTCATAGAAATCCACACACATAGGGAAATATAACTAAGTTATATGGTCATTAGAAAAACCTTTAAATCATGAAGAGAACAAGATAAGGGTATCCCCACAAATCCAAGGTCCATTAGAAACAATGTCGATACAATGCAATTAGGCTTTAGACGCTATGGTTGTGCCACTCATATGGCTTCAATACATCTTTAATTCAAGTCCTTTTCATGGCCTTTGGAAACATCCCACCAACAATGTGCTCATGTAATGTATATGTTATGTATGATACCCATACATCTTCATATTCAATTATATATGGCCAAGGTTTCACTTGATTACAAGTTGTCTACAAGCAGAATAAGGAATGAGGTAATGTAACAGTATGTGTGGTTTACGAAGGCTCCATGGTTGATGTGGCTCAATTTTGTTTTGGATTTAGTTAGGCTGGGCTACCCACAACAAAATAAGCATATTTAGTGCAAACACTATTAGTTTATAAACAAAGTAGCAGTGCATGGAAGTCAAATCAAAAGGAGCCATTTAACAGTCCAGAAGACCACATAGAAGCCTCTTTGTCCTTAAAAGACCAAAAGTAGACATTTAATAGTCCAAGGAGACAATTATGCCCAAGTTTGGACCAACATAAAACATTGGTTATAAAGACCACAACCAGAAGTTAACATTGCTTACCCTTCCACTACAACCACTCCAGTGAGTACTTAAATTTAAGCCATGTCAAACTTCACCTATGCAGCTTGTGAATCCTCAACTTATGTGTCCATTACTTCTCGATGCATAATAGGGACAACTAGATTTTAGTGCAGAGAAAGATATCTGCTCAAACAGTTTATGACAAGAAAATTGCAAATTTACTCCGCAATACAATGCCAGTCTTTCTGGCGTATCTAAAGGGAGATGTTAATTTGGGCCATTTAATAAAGGAAATTGAGCAAGGAATATGGACGAGGATGCTACAATGATCTGTCACAAGATAGGTGATATAATTTGCTTATATTCCGCTAAAAGGACTATTTTAATGGAACAAGCTACCTATTTTCACAAAAAAAGAGAAATCTGGCTTAACTGTTGCTTAAAAAACAGGAAGGAATGCTGTGACTGAAAGCATGCAGCATAAAATAATGAGTTGTTTGCAGTAGCAGATAAATGCTACAAATTTATCAAATGGAGAATTCGGTTTAAATACAAGATTTCTCAATGGACCAATTTCCAAGGGATCTACAACCTTCATTGTCTCCCCTTAAAATCTTGGGAAATGATTACCAAACATGATCTCATACAACAAATTTTTCCAGAAATTAACTCAATGGGGTCATTGAGCAACATGGTGGCTCTAAATTGATTCCCTTGGCCTCGAGCAGGTGGTTTAATAATTTATGTCAAATAAGTGTATACCATATACCATCAAACAACTAAGGACCCACATTAGAGAGAGAGACGAGGTTGAGATGCATTTTGCACATTATACTTGGTTGTCAGCTCACACGACACATGATTAGGAGCTGGATTGGGTGTTGAGCCCAATGTGGTTTGGGTTTTGGAACTTAACTTGGATGGTATAACATGGGAGGTACTAAAGCATGGTTGTCTTGTGAAATAATATAGAGATTGGCTAAGAACTAGTTTAAGTAGGAAATATGTGGTGCCTAGTACCAATTGGGGGTTCCCATTGGAATGGAGAAAATTGTTGATTCATGGTAGGAAAACAACAATTTTTAAAATTTGTTCTTCGTTACTCAACCCTTATTGTTGATATTTCTGCGGGTTTGTAGATTCAGAAATATCAATACAAATGTAATTGTTCCTTGAGAAATATGGACTCATATCTTGGTTGATTTATGGGTAGATCAATTGCAATAAATTCAACTCTTTAATTCTGATCCCAAAAGTGTGGGTTTGTTAACCTTGTCAAATAGGGCATCTTGATATATTTAGTTTTCCTCAAGGGTGGATATCAAGGGTGGTTTCCCTAAATTCTAGTAATGAAAAATAAAAAATATTTGGCCTTCTAAAAAACACATGTAAAAAGAATAATAAAAACACCAATACTAAAAATAACATTAAAATAAAAAATCATAAAAAATAAAACAAAATCATAAAAAAAAAACACAAAATCATAAAAAAATCTCAAAATCAAAATGCACAAAAAAGAACAAAACCTCTGCCCAGTATGCAAGCCCGATTGCCATCCCTCCCCAACTGCTCTTCCTGTGTTTATGAGTTCTACGATATAGCTAATAATACTCTACCTTGATTTCTGCATGCCCGACAGCTCCTCATACCTCCCTAATTAACAGTTCTATGGCATAGCTAAGAATACTCCATGTAACTGAATCGCTGGGATGAATGGTGACTGACAACATCTCATGCCCTAGCACCGACATGCTGACACAACACATATAACTCACAATGAAAAAGTGTTGAGAACCCATGGTGATAGAAGAGATGAAGTGTTGAAGAGGACCAATTTATTCAAATCTGGATCGAGCCTAATCAGGTAATCTTTATTGAGAATGAATGCCATGTATTTGAAGTAATGTCTAAAAAAATTGAATACTGCCTAAATACTTTCTAGAGTTAATGAAGATTGCAACTTTTCCTGATGTAATTTCTCTCAGCACTATCCATACAATTGAGTGAACAATACTCAAAGCTTGGTCAAAATTTATCGTGAATGTTGTCAGTCATGAATCATGAATGCTTTCAGTCCCCAATCGTGAATACTATCAATAATCGTGATTTGTGAATCATGAATAATGTTTTTGAGCTCTCCCATACTGTGAACATTAATTGCCTCATTAGATTACTGCAGTCCCCAATCATGGATGTGATAATTTGATTCTGCTTTACTATCATCTTGCTTAAGACTTGTGAATTATCCAATGAAGATGTGAACGTGTATGCATTATGGTCTTTGTGCGACTAATAAGTTTTGTTATAGCAATCATATGTACCTTTGCAATCGTATAATTATATGGTGTTCCAAGAATCAAGTAACATAAAATATAGGGAATCACCTACTGTAAGTTCCGCACCCGCACACAAATATACAAAGAAATGCAGAATCTTCAAACCGGATAAACATCTCCATTTGTTTATGGTTTTTGAATCAGATCGGTTTCCAACCAGGGAATCCATTTCCTGTATCAGTGGGGGTGGATCTAGTTGAAGGAATCATCAGGGTTTACATTGGAATTGTTTATGATGAAAGGAAATAACCCACTAGGGTCAGGCATCATTTCCATCCACCAGAAATGATTTCACCTTGAATCACAAACTGGAAAAGAAAACGCATGAAATCTGGTTTTGTTAGGGGCAGGTAGGGGAAAGGGAAAGGAGGGCGCCATAGGAGAAGGACTCCTAAACCCTACAATCAAAAAAACCCCAACTTAAGCATTTCACTTACTTGAGCATCATGTTTTAACATTTCAGAGAGAAGAGAGGCACATCCATTCTCGTTTGAAACTAACATTCAAGATGCACAGCAGTTTTTATTAAACGTTAGAGGCATGTCAATTCCATTTCCTAGTGAGAAGGGCATACTGCACCTTGATACTAGTCCACTGGAAGGTGAGTAACTCCAAACACAACCAATCTTGTTGTATACAGTGTATCATATGTTCTTGCATAAATGGAAGTGAGCTTGGATGGCTTGGTTTAAAGTTTAAACTTTCAATCAACATATAACAAATGTCTGAAGATCAATCTCATTCTCAATAGCATGCATTTGTATGAAGAGTGTACAATCTCTTACATTTCCCTTGAGCATATATGACACATGGGAAGCTCCTAAAGTGTTCCAAAAGGAGTTTAGGGAGCATCCTCTATGCCTCAAGTCTATTTTTCAGAAGAATAATGTATTTAATATGTATACATATTTATACATAGTCTAAGACATGGTTTATATGCTCATTTAAGAAGAGCATGTTAACCATACCTAAGCCCTGCTTCTTCAGACATTGGCTATACAGAATTTGAACTTTGAATGTAGATAGTGTATCAATGCTCGTTGTTTTAGTTAGATACATATAGTCATTAGTCTGTTTTATTTTAGAGACATCCTACATGTGGTTGCAGAAATCTGAATAACTGATGAGTGAACTTGTATCTGTTTATTGTAAAGCAATTGTATTTAATATTTAGCAGGCAATCATATTAAATCCCTAACTAATCAGGGTTCCCAAACTTCCAAATTTACAAGTATTTAGGATGTTGCCAAACATGTTTCCCTTTATTAGCAACCTATTTGTGGAATACAACCCCTATTCAAACAGCCAAGAGGATATCTAATATAGTGATGTCTACTTTAATATAGGGCCTGGATGCGTTGAAGCAGAGTGTTAAGCAGCTTCTATCAATACACCACCAGTCAATAATCATTGCAGCCAGATTTTGGACCCTTGCTCCTAACATAAAGTAGAGTTATCCTATGAGGAGAGATTATTTTATTAACACCTTAAAAATATCTTTTAGTAACAGTTTGTCACACTTAAATTTCGAACCAGTCAGGCCAAATTCAAACTATTACCTAGTTCATGAAAAACCATTATTTAAATAAGAGTTAAAATTCCATAGCTAAATGCCAAAATCAAAGCAGCATATACTATACTAGCTGATGAGTAGCCATCGTTAAAATTTCAAACCCATGCCTCGAAATTGTCTCTATTTCCAGATATTCTATATTTATCACAAATTGACGAACTATATATTTCCCTAAACAACTCTCCCTCCACCGCAAAATGGTTGCTTTTCTTATTTTGGATTCATTATTTCACCTATTCAAATCATGACATGAGACAAATTTGTGAATCATGACATGAGACATGAGACAAATTTAAGATTCCAAACCTATATTTTAAGAGCCTTGGGAAGCCCAGGAATAAACAGTTTACTAAAATTAGAATAGAATGCATGAAAAGAAAATATGACATCTCCCCACTTATTCAATCAGCCCTCATCTCAAAAGCCACATTTATATGGCCCATGAGCATAAAATGTGAAATGGAACTACTTTCTTTCTAAAGGTGATTCACCTCATAAAACATCCTCAATGTTCAAATAAATCTAAAAGAAACTTGTTCTTGACTGGCCACTCGTACCAATCAATTTTCACAATGCCCTTCCAATGAAGAGAACAAATTAGCTCCAAATAATAACTGGAAGGGCAGCACACCACAAAGTCAGTGAATCCGGTAAAAGTCATTATTTTTTATAGGATTTGACTTCATTAATCACTCCCTCGGTCAAAGCATCAACATCATAATTTTTCCCAAAGAATTTCACAAATTCCATGTCTGGGTCCATTAAATACCTGCAAATAGAATATTCAAAACATAAATACAATACACATAAGAAACAAAAATTGCAAACACAACATTTTGTGGAAGATATAGTAGTAAATCTGAAATAACAATTAAGAGAATTAGAAGCATTCAATGAATTTTATAAAAATACTGCCTCATAACAATTTAAAATAAATTAAAACACAGTACTGAACAAAGCCATACTCAATACAGGAATCCTTGTATTCACAATATAATGTATACTGGAACTTTAGTGTGTGCTAAAAGATCCTTTCTGAAAACCATTATTTTGAAACAAAAAGAGACTATACTATAGAGAAATATGTTACGACTTCATGGTGAATATAGATAGCTTCAGTGCTATTAAAACCGATATTTGTATCTCTACTTTTGAATACACAACTTACTAGATGCATCATGTTTCCCATGAAAAGTATGAGCAATTTTTCAATCAGAAGACACTTAAATACACATAGGAACCTAAGATAAAGGGAAAAGAAGCAGCCTTAGTTTACAGGTAACCAGTGGAAAACTTTATATCATGTTTGAATTTCCATGCCCAACAGTACAGTGTACCTTTTTCACATACATTGAATCATGTTTGCTACTTCTTGGCGAGTATTTTTGGGACCACCCACAAACCATGAACCAATCCCAACTACATATCTCGTTCTATATGCAATGTAATGTTGCATCCATTTCCTTTACATCTTTACAAGTTGATAACTTCATTCCTAATTTAACAGGAGTTACCTCTGACTTAATTAGACGTATCAAACTTTTTAGTACCTCTTATGCATACTTCATCTTGGACATGAATATGTTGCCATCCATCTATCATACTTCCACATGTAACCAGCTATGAATTAGCCCCAATCTATAACTTTAATGGATTCTTTATTCAGCTTACACATTAGATATGCTTTCCCCTTTTTCACCTACTCTCCCAAATCACTTCTCTTTTGAAAGGCATTTTAGAAATCCATCTAATAAATGGACCACTTAAATTAAGTTGTCATGGATAACACCAATATGATCATATTTATCTTCACATCAGATTCAAAGGTTTTCTTAATGTCAGAACCTTATTTTTTTGCAAAACCTTTAGCCACTAACCTTGTTATGTTCTCACCAACCTAATTACCTGCTCTATACTCTCCTATAGATCCACACACAAAGTTTCCATTCCTCAATAAACTTTGTCTTACTGCCTATAATAATGAGATCATCCACATGCTAAATCATAATCACAATATCATCACCATCATTGATTTACATAAAGACTTAGATCTAATGGACTTATATCAATTCCATTCACTCAAGTGCCCAAGCTCTAGAAGCATATTTGAGCCATACAGTGCCTTTTTCAGCAGTTGTTCTTTCCCTTTTTGCTCAAAGCCTTGCGGTCGCCACATACATACTTCCTCTTCCAAATATTCATTTATAAATGCACTTTCGACATCCATCTAATGAATGACCCATTTGAACTATAGCACCACGACTAACACTAGTCTAATTGGCATTCATCTATGTCAGTGGTTCCAAGGTTTCCTTGAGTCTCAATACCTTCTTTCTATGCAATACCTTATTCACTAACCTTGCTCTATGCTTGTCAACTTAAGCATCTTGTTCATACTTTTTTATTGTAGACCATTTACAAATACTGCATTTTTCCTTTAGGCACTTCCCAAATTCCCATATTCCATGTTTTCACATTGGATCATATTCCCTTTAGGCTTCGTCTTCGTGTTTCTTTTCAATCAGATTTTCAAAAACAGTAGTAAAGACAAGTGAAGCTTATTGCTGCAATATTTTTTCCTTCTTGCGTGTTTCACTAATTTCAAGTAATTTTATAGTAAAGTCCTTCAATGTTTGAAAATACCACTTTTTGGGGATTTAGGGAGATTATCTCAGTATCTTCGTTGTCGTCAGTTATAATTCTTGATTGGTTTTTCCAGCCTGACTTGGACCACTTTATTCTGCAAGCCTCTTAAGATCAAATTTGTCTTCAATAGACCATGCAAATTTATCTAGCATGAATTTCCCTGGATATGGTTGTCATCAAGATTCAAGTACAACATATTTATTGACAATGGTCTTTCTCCAAGATAAGGAGCTTGTCTACCTTGAACTCATCACCATAACCTCTTAAAAAGTACACATGTTTTTATCTTCAAGTTATTTATTTTGCTCTCATAAAATAATCATAGGCAATACAATCGAAGGATTCTTAACTGTAGCATCAAAATTCTTTGCAGCTGACAGTTCAGTCACAGTAGTGAATTGTGAACCAAATATGTCTTCGCTGGCAGCCACTAAAACAGCTAAAGGAGTTGAACCATAAATTATCTTAGTAGCAGATGATGTTGAAAAAGAAGATTTCATTTGTAGAGCCTCCAATGAAATAAGGCTAGTTTCTTCAGCCCGAGTGAAAGGTTTGATAGATCCAATGTTCCACCAGACTGTGCCATAGTTGCCAAATTTTGACCTGAAGATGTATGCACAAGATTAGACCTCACAGAAGTAGCATTT